>JASAMY010003622.1:0-161579 GCA_030248085.1 Paralinhomoeus sp. GSCO2_6
TTTCAAAAATTTCGCAGTAAGAGCCGCGAAAGGGCACGTGTTATGACTCGATCGATTCCCCCTTGGAAGGCGCTTCTTTTGAACTGTCACTCGCTGGAATCTTTTAAAGCAAGCAAAAGTTATAGGTGATCAAAATGTCAACTGTCGCCTGAATTGTGGGTGCGCCAAGAGGGCCGACCATCGAGACATGGACGCCGGAGCCATCCAATTTGTTGAAAGGGTACTATTCCACGTCCGGACGATCAACTTTCATCATTGTGCCGCAGCTCTGCGATGAAGGGTTGAAGCGCCTATAGCTAACAAACTTTTGGTCAAAAATCCCAAAAATTGAGATGGTTTGATGACTGGTGAGCAAGACATGCGCATCGGAGCCATCCAATTTGTTGAAAGGGTACTATTCCACGTCCAGGCGATCAACTTTTATCATTGCCGCATAGGTCTGCGATGAACGTGTGAAGCGCCTATAGCTAACAAACTTTTTGGGCCCAAATTTGCGAAATTTTAATTGGCAATATCTAATTACATGGGTAGAATTTCAAATGTCTAAAAAGCGTCCTGGACTTGTCTTAAGAAACTGTTCAAGGAAATCAAAAAACATTTGGGGGTTTACTCGGCTTTTTTTCGAGTTTTACTCTTGGTGGAAACTAGTCGAAAAAACGGCTGTCCCAGGAAATCAATCGATAATTGGTAAATATCACCAATATCTCCAGATAGGTAAGACGTAGAAACTAATCCTTTAGGGTGCAAAGTTGTTGCCAGGCACTGAACAGACTGGCCAAGTTTCATCCCGATTGGTTGGGGCTCTAGGGAGCGGCGGTCCAAAAACTGGGTAGAGAACATGAAAAAAAAAAGACACTTTTCGGAAACATTTTCTGGAGTTTACCAATAGCGCGCGAGAATACGAAAACGCGCGATGGCGCATTCGATGCCCCAGAAGAAGGCGGTTCTTTTGCGCCATAACGCGCCAAAATCCGTTCAGGCAATCAAAAGTTATAGGCCATCAAAAATTCAATAATCCGCATTGAGAAAGTGGTCACATATTAGGGGTCAGACGCTGACGCGCTGACCCTGATTCATCCATGTGCAATTCGTTTGGTAGTGTTAATCTGTGCTGCAAACTTTGAAAATGCGCCATAACTACTGTATAAATTTGCATATCAAAAATCGACCTTGCCCATGACCATCCCGGGGTCGCGAGCATTCGATCAAGCCATCGCGCGTGCACGTACGTTAAGCTGATCGCGAGTTTACTTTAAACAAACATACAAACAAACCCGTGCACGTGGCGCATTTGTAAGTAGAAGAAGCACGAGCTTTGGAGCGTGCATGGCGAGATAAGCAACCCTTGCTTGCGGACAAAAATCCCGTATGAATACATGCCTATTCATACGGCATTTATGTCCGGACACTTTTCCCGTATGAATAGGCATGTATTCATACGGGATTTTTGTCCGTAAGCACGTGCTTTCCAGCTTCGATCAGAACATAACCAACACTTGCTTGCGGACAAAAATCCCGTATGAATACATGCCTATTCATACGGCATTTTTGTCCGGACACTTTTCCCGTATGAATAGGCATGTATTCATATGGGATTTTTGTCCGTAAGCACGTGCTTTCCAGCTTCGATCGGAACGTAACCAATGCTTGCTTGCGGACAAAAATCCCATATGAATACATGCCTATTCATACGGCATTTTTGTCCGGACACTTTTCCCGTATGAATAGGCATGTATTCATACGGGACTTTTGTCCATAAGCACGTGCTTTCCAGCTTCGATCGGAACTTAACCAACGCTTGCTTGCGGACAAAAATCCCGTATGAATACATGCCTATTCATACGGCATTTTTGTCCGGACACTTTTCCCGTATGAATAGACATGTATTCATATGGGATTTTTGTCCGTAAGCACGTGCTTTCCAGCTTCGATCGGAACATAACCAATGCTTGCTTGCGGACAAAAATCCCATATGAATACATGCCTATTCATACGGCATTTTTGTCCGGACACTTTTCCCGTATGAATAGGCATGTATTCATATGGGATTTTTGTCCGTAAGCACGTGCTTTCCAGCTTCGATCGGAACATAACCAACGCTGCTTGCGGACAAAAATCCCGTATGAATACATGCCTATTCATACGGCATTTTTGTCCGTAAGCACGTGCTTTCCAGCTTCGATCGGAACATAACCAACCCTTGCTTGCGGACAAAAATCCCGTATGAATACATGCCTATTCATACGGCATTTTTGTCCGGACACTTTTGCCGTATGAATACTCGCAGCGTGCTCTTTGACTTAGAACATTCGAAAACGACCGAATGTATCCGTACGGGATTTTTGTCCGCTACTAAAATAACGTTGGGGTCGCAAACTACCCCTGGGTCCAGAATGCACGTAAAGTGGACCCGCGATAGACAACTGACTGGCGCTTTGTTGCGCAGGACGCGGTTGATGACGTCGATGGCCCAGCGCGCCTTGGTGGTGGCTGCTTGGATGTGCGCGGTGTAGGAGAGTCTGCGGTCTGGCAGGACGCCCAGGAATGTCGCCAGGCGTCGACTTGACAGACCCATCATGTTGCAATGGTGGGACACCCTGGCGACCCTTGCCAGTTGAACGACGGACAGCTGACCAGAATTAGCCAGGCGTCTCACAGATACCCAAGGTATTACATATAAATCGTTTCCTGGCAATTGCAATTTCCTTCTTGACCAAACGATGGAGCCGCTTAAATTCGGCTTGTAATTGAGTATCCGCCCGACTGAAATTGAAGTTTAACCACGCTCTCTTCTTCTGTCGAATAAGGCTGAGTAATTTGAAAGACATCCGATTTGGCTGTTTGACGAGCCTGTTCCCACAGCAAGGGATACAGTCCTCTACCACTCGTAACACGGCTCGTCGCCAGGTATGTATCCCATGCCTCGTATGCCTCGTCCACCGTCGCAGCGCCAACGACGGCTTGAAGGAGGCCCGCTTTGTCCAACTAATGGCGGACCCCACCCCAGTCAGCTCGCCTGTAGTTCCGCCGCGCTCCAGGAAGGGGAACGCCCTTGGGGGTCCCTCCTAGCCCGAGGGAAGGAAGTCGCACGCCAGCGTGCGCCTTTTCCACCGGCGGCAAGAGAGTAGCCTGACAATGGGACAAGGCGGTGCCCACGAAACACAGGTCGATGCAGCCGCGCAGGTGCGTTGGCACGCCAACCAGCTGAGACAACGAGTACGCATCCGCTAGCCGTCGCAGTTCCTGATCTTCAGGGAGACCATAGTCGAGGTTGAAGTCGCCAGCTAGCACAAGAGTGGACGTCTGCTCGCCCAAGTCGGCCAGGACGCCTGACAACCCATCCACAAAGTCGACAGCCACCACCCTGGGCGGCTTGTAGACAGAGATTGCGACGTATCTGCTGCCAGAGGCTGAGGAGAACTGGACCGCAAGAAGCTCCAGATCCGTCCGTAGTGACAGCCGACGGGGAGAGAGAGAACTCAGCACATAGAGTGCCACGCCGCCGCCGTTTTGGGTCCGATACTTGCGGAATAGGGCGTAATTCTCGATCTCCAGTAAAGAATTCGGAATTTTCGAGTCAATTTTTGTCTTTTGCGCCAAGCTGGCCGGCGTCGCGTGCACATTCCTCGCGATGGACGCGAGGCAGGGTAGCGGCCGCCGTCCATCTGCCAGTAGGCGAGCAGGTTTATAGTCTGTAATTTTCGAGTCAATTTTTGTCTCTTGCAGCAGTAGGGCGGCGGGTTTCTCCATAGAGGCAATTGTTTGAAGTCGTGGAGTTTGCCAGGCAAGGAATTACAGTTAAACGAGAGAATGGCGGCCATTTTTATCAGCTCCATTCCGCGCATACTTGACGCAACAGCCCGCCCGCTGCGTAGCAACGTGAGCGGGGGAAAGGAGTGAGAGCGAAGGAAAGGGGTGGAAAGACCAAGAGACCAAGTGGGAAAGCATCTGTTGTGTTTAGGCAAACAAAGGCGGTGGGGGTAAATTTCATAGGTAAGGGGGAAATTTCATATAAAATGCACCCCAATGAGGGGGAAGTTTCATGGGGGGGGGCTTTTTTTAGCACACCGGCCTGGCCCGGCACGCCCCACAAAATAGGTACAGCTTACAATATACTGAAATAACGTATGCCAATTTGGGGGGAATTCACTAAACGGACTGGCGCGTCCACCTCTCAGAATTGCAGTTCATAACCATTTTACGGCCAATGCAATAGTGATCGACAGGCAGTTCACAAGGTTCTGTTGAGAAAGACCAACGAATTCACGGTGCTGCCTGACAGGCGGCCACGTCACTTTGTGACCGCTTGCCAAGAAGAGGCGCTCAGAGGGCGCCAAGCTGGCCGGCGTCGCGTGCACATTCCTCGCGATGGACGCGAGGCAGGGTAGCGGCCGCCGTCCATCCGCCAGTAGGCGAGCAGGTTTATAGTCTGCTTGGCAGTGTCCAAGAAGAGGCTCAACTCGTCAGCAGCTGAGCAAGTTTCGCTGTCAGCAAACAGTACGGCGAATTTTGTGGGCTCTGCAGGCAGACCTTCTGCAGCAAAGTCAACCATCTGTACTTTGCTTTACTTCAACTTTGTCTTGTTCGATACAGTCACAGGTACACTGTACGGCAGTGTGCGTGTGTGTGGTGTGCATGTGTGCGTGCGACCGTGCGACCGTGCGACCGTGCGTGCGTGTGTGCGTGCGTGGGTGTACGTTTGAATTACAGAAACAACCCTCATCTTGCGAAAAAAAACACTGTATTAAGGAAAAATTTGCAGGCGGCTGCAAAAAAAGGAGAATATGTGACGCTCTATTGTTGAAGTCCAGTTTGAAAAGGAGTGGTATTAAGGCAGGCCCCATTGATCTTATAGCCATTTCCACATTGCAGCTGATCAACTTCAGTTTGAACAAACCATGTATAAAATCCGAACAAAACGCAGCAACGCGTAACATATTCGACGTTTTTTGTGCGAGCCATGTCACGCAGTCAAGCCGAAACACAAACGTCCATCAACTCATCTCATGTCTCTAACAAGATGTTATCATTCATTACCCATTACCATGGACCTGACGCTGTCAAAGTATGCCCTGCAGAATCAATCGGCACAATGCTAAAACTTCTGACATGTGGGTCGGTGATGATGTACATACAGTTGGTGATGTGTAGGCGAGACATACAGGTACATACATAGGTATGCACTACAATCCTGCTCCATTCCCTTCCCATCCACCCAATGATGAACTGTTTGTACAACATTTGTGTTGTGCCCTCAGCCATTTGTGTAGTGCCGTAATGCGTGTGTGTGCTGCGTGCGTGCGTGCGTGCATACGTATGCATGGGGGTTCAATGGGCATATGCCAATTTCTCGCATTCAATCTAGCTAAATGTCAAACTTCCAGTTGCCGTTATTTTTGCTGCACATTTCTATTGCGGGCGAACGCAACAAACGCCGAATATGTGACGTGTTGCTGCATTTGGTTCGGATTTTATACATGGTTTGTTCAAACTGAAGTTGATCAGCTGCAATGCGGAAATGGCTATAGGATCAATGGGGCCTGCCTTAATACCACTCCTTTTCAAACTGGACTTCAACAATAGAGCGTCACATATTCTCCTTTTTTTGCAGCCGCCTGCAAATTTTTTCTTAATTAAACTACCAAGCGAACTTTGAATTTCCCAATGTGTCAATTGGGCTGTAAGACGGGGCTAAGTGTGGGGTGGGGGTTGTGATGATGAGGTTTGTGATGGAGGGTTTTTGTGGCTACTTATGCGCACAATGTTGCGCACACTCTCACACACTCACTCACACTTACCGTCCAGCACCCAGATTACTTCATCATACTCGATTAGTTTTAATGTACAGCGTCATATGTCTTGTGCTGAATACCCCACTTCCCTCCATTCCAATGTTTAAATGGATGAGTCCATTCTAAAACCTACTGAAATGATTACCAATAAACACACCCTCCACTGAGTGTGACAGGACTGAAAGGAAAGGCAATAAATTTGATGGCAACAAAATGCCAATGATGATATGGTGGTAGAGGTAGCCAAAATGAACACCAATAATCTATGGGAAAAGACAAACGTGCCATGAACTAATTAAAAACGCTATTAAAATCAATTTTTTAAGCGAGTGATTAAAAAATTGTTATATGGTAAAAGTATTGCAGAGAATTATTTACTTAATTTTTAACTTAAAAAAAAATAATTATTATTTATTTAATTTTTAAATAAACAAATCTGCATGACAGAATTATTTTTTTTAACAATTTTTGTTTTTTCTTATGTACTTAAAATATTGTTTTGAATTACCAATTAATTAAATTTTTATTTTTGGTGACATTGGTACGCATACCTACCTTTTATGTGCATCTGGGGGAGCTATACATATGGGAGGGGTACGCTATGTTTTCAATTTATTCTTACCTGGGACACTATTTGAGGGAGGGGACACTATTGGAAAGGAGGGCACCATTTGCGGATTTATGGTACATGTACTATGCTGGTATGGGTTTTGAGGTTCAACAAATCTTCTCAATAGTTGACCCCTCTCCCTTCCAATTGTCAACTGGGTAAAGAGAGGGTCCATGGGTCCATAAAAGCTTATGTCCATGGGGGCAAAATTGAGGGATTTTTGGTATTCTCCTTTTCTCATTCATTCAGAATTCCAAAATTCCCATAAGCGGCATCTGTACCGAGTTCCTTCTATACATACCTAGTAAGGCAATTTTGACAAACAAAAATACGGATTTCGAAATTCAGGTCAACTTGCAGACCCGCCACTGAATATTTTTGATACAGCGATTTGTATTCCTAAAGTTTCATGTGTCAGTTGCCAGTGTGTGTGTGCCCTTTTCAGTGCACGCAAGTTTGTGTTGCGCCATTGAAGCAACAAATATGTCGTCAACATTTATTTTGATGACGCAGCTGTCCTTCTTCACAGGTATGCACCATCTCACTGGAAATCAAACAGCGAAAGCCACCCACTTCTTTTCTCTAATGCTGCTGATTTCCCTGATGGTTTTTGGTAGAGAGAACATCACAAGCATGCCGGGTCCAATACGGCACTGCTATGTACCAATAGCGAATGCGAGACAGGCGTGAGTAAAACACAGACACCTAGGACTGCAAGAAGAAGTTTCAGTGTAAGAGGAGCGCTTGACGCACCATAGCTGTGCGTCATACTCACGTCTACTCAAGCCAGCTGAACCTTCTGTTTCGAAGAAGGGTTTTATTATTGCTGGCAAACAACTGTAAAGTCTCAACATGAACGCTCTGATCGTTCATTCATTCGTTCGGCCTGCTTCCACACTGAGCATTCATTGGAGGAGGAAGGGACGCTCAGTCGAGGGCGGATGGGCGCTCGTTATATGAATGGCAAATGGCGTGGCAACAATGCAATGCTGAACAGGTGCAACAACTGAGAGTTGACAGATGTAGGAGCACCTTCTGCATCAGCTAATTATAGTGCATAGTTGGACATTGGTAGCGCATCCAGTGACACCAAAGGCGGTTGATGCGCCATCGTCCTTGTCTGCATCAACAAGCAAGTTTTAACACGTTGTTTGAACTAGTTGCCATTGTTCGAATAGTTCAAAAGTTTCAAGTCAGAACTTTGACCTACGTGCAGCAACTGCAAGTTTTGAGCGCTCACTCTGTTGTTACGTCAATGCCAACTAAGCACAATGTTGTTCTGTAAATCCTCCAATTGTGTCCCACCTCAAATAATGGACCCGCTCCAATGGTGCCAATGTATGGAGGGGAAGAAACAACAATTTAAAATTTAAGGTTAAAATAAAGAAAAGGTTGTATAAGAAAGAACTAGGTGCTCTTGCCTGTTGGCAAGTTGTCCCTTCTCCTCCCGTTTATCCCAGCAGTGCTACAGTTTGCCATTCCGATTTAAAACCAACCCGCTCGCACTATTCAGATCATACTGTAGAAAATCACCAAAATTTCAATTTTTTTTTAATTTTGTTACAAAAAAATACGTGGTTTAAACAGTTTGTAGCCCTCCATGTGCGTCTGATCGAGAGCTTTCATGAAAGCCACCACATGCCAGTTTTGGTCCAAGTACATGCAAAATACTGCAGAAATACTATCAAAACTTCGATTTCTTGAATTTTTGCACAAAGAAGTTTAATTGTTTTCAAAAGTTTGTAGCCCTCCACGTAGGCCTCGTCGAGAGCTTCAATCAAAGCCATCACACACCAGTTTTGGTCCAGTTTTGAACAAACTACATGCAAAATACTGGGGACATTTTACGAAAACTCCATTTTTTTTTTAAATTTTTGTACAAAAAAGCTTAATTGCTTTTAAAAGCTCGTAGCCCTCAACATAGGAGGCCTCGTCGAGAGCTTCAATCCAAGCCATGCACGCCGGCTTCGGTCCATTTTTGAAGGCGCTACACCAAAAACAAATATGCCAGAATTTAAAATTTTAAAAAGTTTTGGCGAGCAAGAACCCAGGAAATCGGCAATACTTCAAAGATAATGGATGGACAAAGCTTGCTTTTTGGATTTCAGCAACTTCTGCTCTGGGAATTCGGCGCTACGATTTTTTGAAGTCGAAATTTTTCGAAACCGAAATTTCAACCCTTTATAACTCGAGAATGGCTGAAGCCAGGATGCTGAATTGGTCCAGGCCCACATAGTCCACAGGTGTCCCTATACCATACCAAAGGCCCCCTAGAATCGATAATGTTATTTTTTGAGAAAACTCTGCAAAACTTTTTCTGTAATGGTAAAAAACCGGTTTTTGCAAATTTTCTCAAAAAAACTATAATAGAAAGCCCTCAAAAAGAGGGTCCATACACGCAATAGCTCGTTGAGACGAATCGAATGGTACCAAAATCGCCTCGATTGGGCCAAGATTTGACCCCAAAATCTTGTGACCAAATTTAGGCACCCAAGAACGATCACTATATCCCTTCTCCTTTAAGAAGGAGAAGGGACAAAAATGCGCAGCACTGAGAAGTGCCAGGTAAAGCACAAGCATCAATACAATTGGATTACCTTAATTGTAATAAAAATTAACAAATTCCATCTTACTGAGCTAGTTCTTGTTTCAGGCCTCATCTGAAGACAAGAACTAGCTACACACCCCACTGGTTTGGACTTTGTCAGTTCAACGCCCTGTGGATGAATAACGTATGCGCGTGAAAAATAGTTTTTCGCAATTTTCCCAACTGAAACATGATGGAATCCAAACTATCTTAACATTTTCGGAATCAGCTCGACAAGCCGCGTCGAACTGTGCTCCCAACACATCGATCCTTCCAGTTTATTAGGCCCCCATTTATTTAGCCCCACCTTTAATTAAACTCTATCTGATGCACTGACGGATCCAGGGGGAGGGCGGGGAGGGCAGCTGCCATCCCTGTCAGGATTTAGAGGGGGGCGGGTAGGGCGTGCGGTGCAGAGCGGCCACTGTGGTGGTTTGGGGGAGGAAGTCACACAGAGAGTCGGTGAGATGGTGGGACGTGGCAGGGCGGTGGCGGCAGAGCTTTAGAAAGAAGGGGAACCAGCCTGGTGGGCATAGCGATAGCGAGTTGAGGAAATTTTGGTAATGATCACCCGCCACCCCAATGTCTAAAATATGCTTGACAGTACTCAAATATATAACATCTGGTTCTATATGAAACATCCGGTTCTATGCTTAAAACACCTTCTGTAACATCGATTTTACATCCAAGACAGTCTCTGAAAACATTTAATAAAAAAAAACAACTTAAAAAAATTTAATTTAAGAAATGAAATTGTTAAACCAAGCCTGTCCCTGACAATGAGAGTTAAAAAAATTAAAAATAAAATTAAAAAAAAAATTAAAAAAATAAAAAAAAAGTAAATAAAAAAAATAGTGGCACTCTTGGTGGATTTACGATACCCTATGTATGGTTTGGGACAAATGCAGCAACATTTGTGGAAAAGGAAATACAGGAAAAAGGAAAAGGAAGAAAAAAAGGACTTTGCAGTTGGAGTCCTGAAAAATGCTGAATATGCAACTTGCTGCATTTGGTTTGGATTTTATCCATGTTTTGTTCAAACTGCAGTTGATCAGCTGCAATGTGGAAGTAGCTGAAATCAGTGGGGAATGCCTTAATATCACTACTTTTCAAACTGGACTTCAACAATAGAGCATCACACATCCTTCTTTTTTTGCAGCCGCCTGCACAGTTTTCCTTAATTGCAATCTCCTGCCAGTGCTTGCAATTATAAAATTAAATTTACTTTTTCAGGAATACATAGAATAGAAGCAACAATTGGAAATTCTAAAATTATAAAAGGCAACAGTCGTCTAATCACCCTTGGATCACTTTATGATGACAAGAGAGTTGCATTTCAACTTGTGACTATAGCATGTACAGGGTGGGCCACCGTAAACTTCGGACGTTTGATCGCTAATTTCTCAAGCGTTCCTGCATGGATTTTGTTAAAATTTTGAGCACTTATGCGGAGAGGTCCAACTTAGATCCATGGCCAATTTCAGTTTATTCGACCGACCCATTCATTTGTTATAGCCTACCATAGAGAAGAAGTCAATTTTTAAAGTGCCAACCATCACTATCAACACTCTTGGCGCACCACTTAGCTACGTAAAGGTTACAGAAGGTACTTAGCCACAAAACGTCAGCAGCTGGCTGGATCAGGCCTTTCCCAACCGTTGGGTGAGCCAAAAGGGACCAATTCAATGGCCTCCTGGACCGCCAGATCTCAGTCCTGTCGACTTCTCCATCTGGTGCATCGTGAAAGATATCGTAAATACCCAGTCGCAAAATTCTGTTGAACAGTTCAAAGAAGCCATTGAGTGCGCGTTTGAACCTATTGACGCTGAACTCCAAGATTCGCCAATCTGTAGCTAAGTGGTGCGCCAAGAGTGTTGATAGTCATGGTTCGCACTTTGAAAATTGACTACAGTAGGCATAACAGACGATTGGGTGGGTGGAATGAACTGAAACTTGTCGTGGATCTAAGTTAGACCTCTCTGCATAACTGCTCAAAATTTCAACAAAATCCATGCAGGAACGCTTGAGAAATTAGCGATCAAACGTCCGAAGTTTACGGTGGCCCACCCTGTACATTCACTATGTATAATGAACACATATTGCATGACACTCAGTGTATACAATTACATGGGGCAGCAGATGGCATAGTGGTAGAGAATCTGCCTCTTGCGCGCGTGGTCCTGGGTTTGATTCTCAATGGATCCACTAAAAACGAGTCTTTTGCTATCCATGGAATTTCTCGTGCTGTCGCTGCCCTAGATTACAGATGGTGTTCTTCTGACTGTCTTTGGCTATTTATATGGCTCTAGACTGGAAGGCATCATGGAGAATGGTATGCTACATGGGGGCCTCCTAGTATTGCCCCTAATCAAACAACAACAACAACAACAACACAAATGCATACACACTTACATTTTTCAATGTACATACACAAGTACACGTATGTACATACACATGCACATATGCACAGTGTTATGATTTGTTCTCATTGTTGCTGCTACAAAATGTTGATGAATAGTACTATTTTTTTGTTTAGATTTCTACCAATATTCCATGACTACTGCTTAGTTTGCTTCCTAAATGTTAAATAATGACATCAAACTTTGTACCTGCATACAGTATGTACAATGTATATATGCATGTATGTGCAACATTCTTCATTCAGTGTGGGAGTGTTTCTAACTTTCATATACTAAACAAAACAAAGAGACTTACACACTACATACTGTAAATCCTCCAATACAACCCCCCCTCCAATAGTGCCCCCCCCCCTCCAATAGTGCCCCTGGGTACGGCAAGGTTGAAACAATAGAGCCCCCCCCTCCAATAGTGCCCCTGGGGATAAGGGGTATGTTGTGCCATGTGCCTTTTATGGGCAAAAATATAGTGGTAGGTACATTTATATCGTGTATACACACTTTTGGAGCACTGCTCGCGAACGCCGAAAGCAATCAGGATGAAACTTTGCACGTATGGGCGACCCACGGCAACAATTTGTGGTGCCAAAAGATTCTTGTCTAGACTTTGTATATCCAGAGATATTGCCGATTTTATGCTTTTTTGAAGGACCCGAAAAGTTTGTGCCCTATAGGCGCTCCAACCGTTCGTCGCAGAGCTTCGCTATAAAGGGGAAAGTTGATGGCCAGGACCTAACTTAGAAAAGTTTCAACAATTGGACCGCATTGGACGCACCAAAATACATCTCCCCATTATACCAATGACATTAAAAGGTGATATTTCGGTGTGGTTAGCTCGGATCGCTTTGAGGTCAATAATAAAGTTGATCACCAATTGGTGTGGAACATTTCATTCCTTAGTGCCAACGCGCTCCGATGCACCAAAATATTTTCACTTCCGGGAAAATCGCTATATCTCGATGTGGGTACGTCGGATCACTTCGGCTAAAACACAAAAGTTGACCGCCTGCACGTGTAGATCATTTTGATTCTTTACATCCCTATGCTCCGACGAACCAATATGGCTCTGCAGATGTGCACGCACGCACGCACACCTTCAAATGGGCTGCATCACAAACAACTCGATGTGGGTAGGTCGGATCATTTCGGTTAAAACACAAAAGTTGACCGCCTAGTCATAGCGATCATTTTCATACTTTACATCACTATGCTAAAACGCAGCAATATAGCACAACTGCAAACGCAGGCACGCACGCACGCACGCACATAATGTACCCCCTATGGCGCAGCACTATAGCAAAACTGCACGCACACCCACGCTCACACGCTTCGATCGCGCCATCGTACGCGCATGTCTGTCAGACTGGTTGCAAGTAACGCGCGGCACACTTCTTTGTCCGGGTGTACACTGTATCAGAGCGGATTTTGGATTTTTTGATCGCCTATAACTTTTGATTATCTGAACCGATTTTGGCGCGTTTCTAATACAATGCGTGTCTCCTACTGCGATTGAGGGATTCCACGCTACATTTGCTTTTTTTTTGGTACGCTGGGGCATGTGTGCATTCTGGTCTGCTGCTGTATGTCTGTATGTGCGTGCGTGCGAGCGTGCGTGCGTGCGTACGTGCGGGCGCGCACACGTGTGTGCATACATGCGTGCGAGCGTGCGTGCGTGCCTGCATAGGTTTTGCGTATCAATGCTTGTCTTACGAAAAAACACTGTATTAAGGAAAAATTTGCAGGTGGCTGCAAAAAAAGGTGAATATGTGACGCTATTTTGTTAAAGTCCAGTTTGAAAAAGAGGGGTATTAATCAAGGCACGCCTCAAGCCACTTACGCTTTGCAGCTGATCAACTTCAGTTTGAACAAACCGTGTATAAAAACTGAACCAAACCCAGCAACACGTCACATATTCGGCATTTTTTTGTGCGAGCCACCCTCATTCAGCCAAAACGCAACAGCAACCCTCTCACATCTCATCTCTCTCTGACAATGCATTGCCATTGGCCATTACCATGGACCTGGCACAGCCAAACTTCCTGGATAAATAATCGGCACCCTGCTAACATTTGTGACATGTAGGTTGCCACTGCAGTTAGTGATGTGTAGGTAATGCATACATACTGTACTGGCTCCATTTGTCATTCCCCTTAAGCATTTCATCCCATGATGACCTACAACGTTTGCATAGTGTAATGCACCATTTTACATCTCGTGCGTGAGTGCGTGCGTGCGTGCGTGCTTGCGTGCGTGCTTGCGTGCGTGCGTGCGTGCGTGCAAGCCTGCGCGTGCATCGTGTTCCATGTGCAAGATCATGGGGTCCTTCCTGTCTGTCTCACAACCAAGTGGCATTCTGTCATGCGGCATATGTGAATGCAGTGTGTGTAGGTCCTAATAATTGCCACTGCACCTTCGTATGCACGCGAACACAAAAAAAATGCCAAATATGTGACGTGTTGCTGGGTTTGGTTCAGTTTTTATACACGGTTTGTTCAAACTGAAGTTGATCAGCTGCAAAGCGTAAGTGGCTTGAGGCGTGCCTTGATTAATACCCCTCTTTTTCAAACTGGACTTTAACAAAATAGCGTCACATATTCACCTTTTTTTGCAGCCACCTGCAAATTTTTCCTTAATAGTACGTTTCAGCAACTATTAGCGTTAAATCAACCATTAAATGTGGCAAAAGTGATCAAAATCATCGAAAAATCGGCAATTTTGACAGCGAAACTAGCATTGCCATTCAAAATTTTTAGGTTGAAATAATAGAAGCCCCTCCTCCAATAGTGCCCCCCATCCAATAGTGCCCCCGGGTAAGGAGAGGTTGAAAAAATAGTGCCCCGGGGGCACTATTGGAGGATTTACAGTATACAAACAGACAGTTTTGCGTTTTGTGTTTCAGCTCATTCTGATGTAAAAGGTTTTTTTGCAAAAAAAAAAATGTAAAAAGTTTTTTTTACATCTTCAGTTTTTTTTTAATTCCACTTGCACTGCAGTTTAGAATTTAAGACAATCTTTTTGTTGAACCAGGCACTTCAGACCAGATTGTGGCCACTCCACAAACATTTTTTTTTGAGTTTTATGTGCGATTGATGGAAATTGTAATTTGTGGGTGATTACATCGGGCAATTTGAATTTTAGAGGTTAGCACCAATCGTTGAAGAGATACAGGGTGAGCCAATGTTCTGTTCACAACTTTAACACCTCTTCATTTCTCCATCCACAGGCCGATCTGCCCGAAATTTTCACATGAGGTACAGCGAACCTTTACAGCGAAATATATCAGGGTGTACGCGTCAGCGTACAACCCTAATATGTGAGCACTTGCGTGCGCGAGAATACGGATTTTCGATCGCCTATAACTTTTGATTGCCTGAACCGATTTCGGCGCGTTATGGCGCAAGAGAAGCGCATTCATCGGGGGATCGTACATGCCACAGCGCGTTGCAGTATTACTGCGCGTTAAGGGGAAACGCCCAAAAATGTTTCGAAAAGGCGTCGTTTTTTTTTCGTGTTCTCCACCCAGTTTTTGGACCACCACTCGAAAATGCCGCATCCAATAGGAATGAAACTTGGCACGTCTATGAAATCCGCGGCAACAACTTTGCCCTCTAAAGCACGAGTGCCTACGTCTTACCAATCTTGAGTTGTTGCCAATTTTATGCCTATTTTCGGACATAGTCGTTTTTTTGGGCCTGTTTCTACCAAGAGTAAATCTCCAAAAAGTGCCGAGTAAACCCCCAAATATTTTTTGAGTTTCGTGAACAGTTTCACAACGTGAGTCTAGGAAGCTTGCCAGACTTTCAAAATTCACACCACATAATGAGATATTGGCAATTAAAAATTTGGGAAAAAAAGTTTGTCAGCTATAGGCGCTTCAACGGCTGATCGCACAGCTTTGCTATAAAGGACAAAGTTGATCAGCCCGATGTGGAATAGGTCACTTTGGACAATTGGACCAAATTGGACGCACCAAAATGACACCCCCATTACACCGATAATGAAAATTGGCGATATTGCGGTGTTGGTAGGTCGGATGTCATAAACATCAATAATAAAGTTGATCACCCTTCGATGGAGAACATTTCATTCCTTGAAGTCAACACGATCCGACGCACCAAAATATTTTCACTTCCAGAATAATCGATAAATATCGATATGGGTAGGTCGTATCACTTTGGCTAAACCACGAAAGTTGACCGCCTGCCCGTGTAGATTATTTTGGTTCTTTACACCACTATGCTCCGACGAACCAATATGGCACTGCAGATGTGCACGCACGCACGCACACAATCAAATCGGCTGCTTCACAACATAACTGGATGTGGATACGCCGCATCACTTCGCCTAAAACACAAAAGTTGACCCCCTAGTCATAACAATCATTTTGATTCTTTACATCACTGTGTGCATGTGACCGTGCGTGCGTGTGTGCGTGCGTGGGTGTAGGTGTTGAATTACAGAAACAACCCTCATCTTACGAAAAAACACTGTATTAAGGAAAAATTTGCTGGTGGCTGCAAAAAAAAGGAGAATATGTGACGCTCTATTGTTGAAGTCCAGTTTGAAAAGGAGTGGTATTAAGGCCCCATTGAATCTATAGCCATTACTGCATTGCAGCTGATCAACTTCAGTTTGAACAAACCATGTATAAAATCCGAACCAAACGCAGCAACACGTCACATATTCGGCGTTTTTTGTGCGAGCCATGTCACTCAGTCAAGCCAAAACACAAACGTCCATCAACTCATATCTCATGTCTCTAACAAGACGTTATCATTCATTACCCATTACCATGGACCTGACGCTGTCAAAGTATGCCCTGCATACTCAATCGGCACAATGCTAAAACTTGTGACATGTGGGTCAGTTGATGATGTACAGTTGGTGATGTGTAGGCAAGACATACATACTCAGTACGCACTACAATCTTGCTCCATTCCCTTCCCATCCACCCAATGACGAACTGTTTGTACAACATTTGTGTTGTGCCATCAGCCATTTGTGTAGTGCCCTAATGTGTGCGTGTGTGCTGCGTGCGTGCGTGCGTGCGTGCGTGCGTGCGTGCGTGCGTGCGTGCGTGCGTGCGTGCGTGCGTGCGTGCGTGCGTGCGTGCGTGCGTGCGTGCGTGCGTGCGTGCGTGCGTGCGTGCGTGCGTGCGTGCGTGCGTGCGTACATGTGTGCATGGGGGTTCAATGGGCATATGCCGATTTCTCGCATTCAATCTAGCTAAATGTCAGTAAGTTCCAGTTGCCGTTATTTTTTGCTGCACATTTCTATTGCGGGCGAACGCAACAAACGCCGAATATGTGACGTGTTGCTGCGTTTGGTTCGGATTTTATACATGGTTTGTTCAAACTGAAGTTGATCAGCTGCAATGCAGTAATGGCTATAGATTCAATGGGGCCTTAATACCACTCCTTTTCAAACTGGACTTCAACAATAGAGCGTCACATATCTCCTTTTTTTTGCAGCCACCTGCAAATTTTTCCTTAATGCATATCCTATGAGGAAATAACTCTTTATCTACCGAAACGCCTGATCTCTGGTTTTCAAAGTTGCGGCCCCCCACAGCAATGAACTTTTTGTAGCGGTCCGCAACAGCGCGACAAAGTTTTGAGCAGAACTCAGCGTCGAAGGGGGTGAACGCGTTTTGAGTGCGTGCGAGTGTGGTGTAGTGGTTAGCACCCAGGACCAGTATTCCTGAGACCTGAGTTCGAATCTGGGCACTGCAATCGCCTTTTTCCACAACTCTTCAATTGTCCAATCCAGGAACAATTTCTTCAGGCATGTGACTGTTTCACTCGCATTTTCGTCTCATAATAAACTTTTACGGCATTAACTCTTTGCTGAATAGAGAGCGGCAAACATGCTGCCATCTGTTTCAAAATTTCGCACTTCAAAACAAAACAAACTTCAAACATTAGTTTCGCGTGCTACAGTTAAAAAGGTACTGGTTATGGTAATTGTGAGCAACTCTTTTTTTTGTTTCGCAAACTGCTGAAACTTTGCAAGTAAAGGTTCGTAGTATCTTATGTTAAAATTTTCGCCAGAGAGGCCATTGGATGGAGAAATGGCAAGCTGTCAAAGTTGGGGACAGAGCGGTGGCTTACCATGTATACATGTGGCTTACCATGAATCATCCAAAGAACGCCCCCCACCCCCTCCAATGACCTCCCCTCCAATGAATGCCCAGGGTAGAGGAGAGGGTAGGCAGTGGCATAGCCAGGATTTGGTTTCGGGAGTTGGCACAGATTTCCAACTTTTTAACAGGGTCCCCCCTGTTGTGCCGCAGGCAAAAATTTTGAGATTGTGGGCTACTTACTTTCGAGCATTTGAACCTATTTTCGGTTACTTTCGAGCATTTTAACCTATTTTGGGCTACTTTTGAGCAATTTTAACCTGTTTTGGGTAACTTTTGAGCATTTTAACCTATTTTGGGCTCCTTTCGAGCAATTGTAACCTATTTTGGGTAACTTTCGAGCATTTTGAACCTATTTTGGACTACTTTCGAGAAATTTTATCCTATTTTGGGCTACTTTCGGGCATTTTTACCCTTACAAGCGAGCTAAAATCCTTTCTCTCTCTCTCTCTCTTCTTTTGCCCAGGCATTTTTGTAATAGGATGGACCCTGCTGCATTTTTTGGGCTTTCACACCATCTTGGGGAGGGGTAGTGGGGGTATCTTGGGGTGGGGTATACCCCCACTACCCCTCCCCTTGGCTACGTCACTGACGGTAGGTTAAAAAACGAATGCCCACTCTCTAATGAACGTTCACTCTCTCACCTGGGGGGTGCTTCAAAACACAGTTTTGCGATGATAAGCTTGTAAGCACTGTTTGGCGGCACAGCGCAGGAAGCAGCGGCGCAATCTTTTCGAATAACCCAACCGTCCGCTCAATCCCACGAGCGCAGTAGCTAATCGAAAATACCAGAAAAAACGCGCTGCGCGTGCGCGCAGAGAGCACCGGCGGCGCGGCAGCGCAGACAGCACGGGCGGCGTGGCGGAGCAGACAGCACCGGCGCCGCAACGGCGTCAATTTCCATAGTGGCGCGCAGGTGCCGACCTTTTCGGCGGCACGTACATGTACCTACGAGCGTACGAGCGACTGTCTGGCGTATGCAGGCGTACTGTACCTACTGCGCCAGCACAGTCCGGGCGACAAAGCTCTGTGTTCTACGCTACTCTACTAATGGCCAGGACAGCCCGTTCACAGTTGCTTCTCTGGCGGTCGCAGGAGCGCCTTCTTATGGCCGCGCTTGCGGTCGCGCGCCATCGCCTTGACCACCTGGTAGAAGTTGCGCGCCGTGCTGGAACTCCGCCTCGACGTGTTTTCCAGTGCCAGACAGCTGGAACCCAGCTGTCGTCAAGGGTAGCCAGCTTTCCTTTTACTTTTTGAATACTGCTTCTAGGTCTCCGTCAGAGCAGGTGCAGGAGACGCGTGGGTCGCTTTTCTGACAGTCGCACACTGATGTGGGGATTTCGCAATCAGCGGCGGCAGCTTTGGAGAGACTGCCACACTGTAAAGCGCCGATTGTTCCCGCAACAGGTTGGCCACTGGCAGAAGTCTCAGTGACGATTGTCTCCTTGCTGTTAGTCAGGAAGCTGCTTTCAAGGATTGGTGTGGGAGGAGACGTAGTCGATATCAGTGTCACTTGCAGGTTCTTCCAGTTGCTTGCGATGCCAGGTGCAAGGTTGATGCGTTGTTTTTGGGTGTTGCCCTCAGTGGTCAGAGTGATGTCTGCCTTGAGATTGAACTTCCAGACTGGGCAGCGGAACACTTCGTAGATGGTGTCAGTCAATGGCTTGGCATACACTCTGTAGTATATGCAGGCATAGGTCCACCACCAGCATCCACAGAATGGACCTCCGCAGCCCTCAGCGCAGTACGTATGGCCTGGATGGTCATTGGCCTCGCCATTGAGTTTAGAGACCTTGGAGCTGAGGCTGACATCTCCACACTTGTTTTCGCTGTTGCAACTGTCCATTGTAGGGCAACGCTTCACCGCCTCAGTTTTCTTTTCGAACGAACGTGTGTAGTAGTCGTTTTGGGCTTGGCATTTGAGGGCGACTCTCTTGACGATGATTGTGAGTGTGCCTATCGGAGTGCCGCTTGGGTCCTTCAGAAACAGGCAGGCTTCTTGTTCTTGTGGCGCGAGGGTCAGTCAGGTGGTCTCGCTGAAGCTGCACTCCATGGAACCGTTCTTTCTGATGGCGCAGGACGTCTGGTGCGCTGTCATGCTGGTGACCTCGGAGCAGCTGTTGGCCGTGTGGATCAAGCTGAAGACCAGCCCCAAGGTAGCCAGCATCGGCATGTGCAGTCGATACGAACGGTTCCCCATTTGGATCCTATTCGACGCTTCGTTCATGAGAGATTGCGCGTCTCTCACTGGAGCCAACTCTCCTTGTTGGCTCTCGTCTTCAGCTTCATATTCGACGTCGTCTTGTGAGACCAGTGTGTAGATCGGAAGCATTTCCGATTGATATGTTCTCGGTTTCGCTCTGCAGCAGGCTCTCAGACAGAGTCGGGCAATGCGGCGTAGGATGTGCAGCAGGACGAACATTGCCTTGCAGAGCAGTTTCATGATCTTCAAGCCAACGTAGATGGTTAGAGAGAAGAAGTACAGGGCGATGAAAACAATCGCAAGCCAGTAGGTAGATGAACAGTGCGGGTTGGCAAGCCGCGTCCAGCATACAGTGCACTGAATCATTTCACAGAACGGTTGCGCTGGACACAGCTCGCTATAAGTTCCTTTACAAGCAGGCCTTGGTTCCAGATTTTGGCCGAGATCTGGTGTTCCACGAGGTTGATCTCTGCAGGAAACAGAATCGTCTCACGTCTCACTGGAAAGCTTCGCTTGTAGCAGATCGGCTTCGAGCACACCTCCAGGTAGCTGACTCATTGAGTGAGCTAGAGTCGCACTCCACCCTTAGTGCAGGTCATCGCGCACATGTTGCAGTCTGTGTGTCGAATGTCGCGGGTTTTCTTGGTAGATGGTCAAGTCAGCTTCACCATAGGCTTCGATTGGAATCTCTCCTTCGTCCGTGAGGAAGTATGGCAGCTCTGTTTCCTCGTACTTGCAGAACTTTGTTGCCTCTGGTGAGCAGTCATGTTTCTCACAGAATTCGGGAGTGCCTGTCTGCTTTCCACTGCCGATGCACTCGAAGTCGTCACTGTTGTGCTGCACCCAGCGAATACTGAGGCTCTTGACGAGCACATTGGTGCCATTGACGAGCTGGATCATTGGTGTTGTGAAGTGGATCGGGCCGTCACTGCATCGCTCTGTCTTGTGGAAGGAGCAGATTTGTGACCTCGTCCGTTTCAGCAGCAAGTCGACGTTTACTGGACGAATCAGCACATCCTTCCACTTGTTCAGGTTCTGGGTGCAGTGTGTGGCCCATGGTTTGCAGGCACACCTTTCCGTACATTGACCCTTTCCGTCGAGGTGGCCATTGATGCAGCTGCTGCATTCCCAACACAGTGTCTTGTCTGGCAGCTGTCTTATGCTATAACCTTGGGAGACGCAAGTGGACGACCACAGCTTGATTCCCGTGCTGTTCTGTCGGCACGGATTCGCTTCTGAGTCTGCAGTGAGGCTGAGAAGAATGACGCCTGCGACCATGAGCAGGGTGTCCAGGAGGCGTCGTCTTCCATTTGGTCTGCCCACACTGCCTCGCAGCAGGCAGTCTCTCTCCCTTTGCTGCTCCTCCTGTTGCACCGACTCCGTGCTTCTCTGATTGGGCAGTTTCAGAGAGGCCAGAGTCGTGAGGTGCGTGCAGTTGATTGAGACCTTCTGGTCGTCGATCTCCACGCTGTCTTGCACTTCAAGTGGGTACATCAGATTTATCGGTCTGATGAGCGTTCACTTGCTTGGCAACGCCACCCCCGCTGAGCGAACAGCGCCATCACGACTGTAGATCAGCTGCGAGATTCGTCCCAGCTTCCAGGCGCCACACAGTTGGTGGTCCTCCTTAAGGAGAACGACTGAGTCTGCTTTAGGAGGGCAGACCTGGATGCTGCGAGGCGTTCGCCGTCAAAGCGCTCGCGAAGGCTTTGCAGGTACTCAGTTTGCCAAAAGTTCCAGAAGCTGTCCAGGCATCGCTGCGAAGTGCGGAAGAGTTGGAGCAGCTTGTCAGCCAAGTTCGGCTTGGGCACGTAGGCTGCATCGTCAGGTCCTCTTCCAGGACAGGGTGAACGTCATCTGAGATGTAAGTGAGGGGTCGCGAGTTGACCACTGCCTCGGCTTCGCAGAGTAGGGTCGCCAGTTGGTCGAGGTTGACCATTTTCCTACCGATGGCCTTCTTCAGCCCAGACTTGCAGGTGGCCACCATTCGCTCATATATGTACACCCCCTGCCAGGGGGCAAACTGAGTGATGAAGCGCCAGTTGATTCCCTCACTGGTGCAGTAAGAGAAAACGTCAGCAGATTGCAGACCTGTGCTGCAGGCCGTGTCGAATGCCTGTTGTGTCAGAGTGAACTGTGGTGCGTTGTCAGAGATGAGTGATGTAGGCTGTCCTCTTCTCGCGATGAATCGTCTCAGGCAGTTGAGGAAAGCTTCTGCTGTCATGTCCAGTGCGTGTTCCAAGTGTACCGCTCGAGTCGAAAGGCAAGTGATCAGGCAGATCCACACCTTACGTTTCTCAGAGCCGACTTTGACCAGCAGAGGGCCACCGTAATCGACGCCGCAGTATTGGAAGGGTCGTGCTCTGATGCTCCTCTCAGTCGGTAAGTCAGGCATTGCAGGCAGTTTAAACGGGTGCCTGACACTTTCTTGCATTGGACGCATTTCACCAGTTGACGTTTCACTGTGATTCTGCCTTGGGGAATCCAGAACTGGCTTCTGATGTTGCTGAGAGTTTGCTGGATACCGCAGTGTTGGTGTTTCTGGTGCACGTGATCGCTGATGAGACTGATGGACTGGTGCTGTTTAGGCAGAAGAAACGGGTTTTTTGCATCTTGCGTCAAGGCAGAATTATTGAGGCGTCCAGTACAGTGCAGCAGGCCGTTGTCGTCCGGGAAGAGGCCGAGTTGGCGCACCAAGGGTTCCTGCGACTTCTGGCGGCAGGAGACGGCGTTGAAGACGCCAGGAAGTGCCTCTTGTTGCGCTTGCCTCAGCACGACGAGTTTTGCTGTCTTGTAATCCGATGCAGTGCAAGAACCAGTGTCAGAGATGTTCTTGAACAGCTTGCCCACAGTCGCCTTGTGTTTGTCTTGCGTAGTGGGCGACAGCTTGTTCCAGATTCGCTGTTTCAGGAAGCGAAGAATGTAGACAGCTGCGCCAAGTAGCCGTTTGAACTTAGAGAAGCGCTGCATCTGCAGTGGAAATGGCGATGTGACTACTGTAGTCATCCTCTTTGTCTGGTAGAATGGCGCTTCTTTGGTCTCTTTCTGAATCTCTTGCAGAAGTTGTGGCGTTATTTCTGGCAGGTTCCACTTCAGCCAGTTCTCTTTGGACAGACAGAGCCAGGACGGACCAGTCCACCAGAGAGCGTGGTCCTTGAGCTCGTGGTAGGAGAGGCCTCTGGATGCGCAGTCGGCTGGGTTCTCTTCAGATGGCAGATAGAGGTAGTGCAGTTCCTTG
Organism: Paralinhomoeus sp. GSCO2_6; assembly: GCA_030248085.1. Classification (NCBI taxonomy): domain Eukaryota; kingdom Metazoa; phylum Nematoda; class Chromadorea; order Monhysterida; family Linhomoeidae; genus Paralinhomoeus; species Paralinhomoeus sp. GSCO2_6. The sequence goes on from JASAMY010003622.1 coordinate 22,987, forward strand.
TACTCCTTGATCTCGTTTATGCGGTTGCGCACGAATCTGCTGAGTGGCTTGGTTGTGGTAAGCCATTTCAGGACGCACTGGGAGTCGCAGAAGACGTCTAGCTCCAGCACGTAGGCTTTCAGTTCCTTCTTGACGAAGTTCATGGCCCTCACGCCGATGAGTAGTCCCAGCAGTTCCAGGCCAGGTTGTCAGGCAACTCGATTGAGTCTTGCTTGACTGGCCACTTCACGTGATACCTTTTCTCTTCATAGAGCACAGTCTCATTAAACTGACTGATCGCGTGATCATTGTCACTGAGTTCAGGCGCGTCGGTGATGCCGATAGTCTCGAGGTCCATGAAGTCATGCAGGCGTAGCGATTGCTCGTGCTCGTTGTCATCCATGCTGAAAGTGATCGCCGGGCAGGCATAGGTGTTTTCTCTGGCACAACTCTTGCCACCGAGCAGAAGGCCGAGTTTGTACGGGAGCAGATACAGGCCAGATGGCAGCCGTCGTTTTTCGCCTGAGTTCATCATGTCCCAGAAATAGTCTTGGCCCAGCAGAATGTCGGGCTCGAAACGCTGATCAGTCACAGCTATGGGTTCAGCGAGACACTGCTGTGGAACAGTGTTCAGAGTCGTGATGTCGTCTGCAGACAGCTGACCTTTGGTCATGAGCCCAGTCAGTTGATCGAGCACGTTTGCTTGAATGTTGATACTGGTGCCATTCTTCAAGAACAGCTTGAAGAGAATGACTTGTGATTGGACGTGTTGAGGCTTCTGACCGCCAAATGTGTGGATGGACAGCATCTCTTCAGAAGTTGGCTCAAGTTGCAGTTGATTCATGAGTCGCCTGGAGATGAAAGTCTTTTGACTGCCACAGTCAAGGAAGATTCTCGCTTCAATGGGCCTTTGGTCGGTCTGGACCGTTGTCACAAATGCGTTTGCAGTGAGCAGATACGCTCCTCATGCCAGTCGAGTCAAAGACGCCACTGCTAGTAATCGTCGTCGTGTGAGACGAAGTCGTGTTGCCTTGCCGGCCAGGAGGGGCTGTTCGTCAGAAAGAGGCACTCGGGCGCCTGGTCAGCTGGGCGCCCTGGCGTGACGTGAACAGGTTGGGGCAGAGAGCCCTCGTGTGCTCTCCAAATCGGTCGCAGTGGTAACAGCGTCGAGGATTCTGACACTGCTGTGGCGAGCAGCCTGATTGTAAACAGACGAAGCAGCGGTTCTGCTCTCGCAGTCGTCTTTGGCATGTCTCTATCATAGGAAACTCTTGGCACTGCTCGTTGTACTGGTAGTTGCCGTAGAAGATGCAGGCTGAGCGCGGCGTGGACTGACTGCCGCTGACCGCCTGACTGGCTGGTCCACGAGTTGCAGGACGAGACCAATTCTGTTGTGGCTGTGGTTGAGCATGGCCAGGTGGTCTGCCTCGGGGCTGCCGTTGTTGTGGCAGCAGTTGAGTGGTCGCGAACGTGTCCATGCTCGATGGGGGCCGCGCGCCAAATTGAAAATTTCGCGCACCTCTGAATGGGCGACCTCCTCGAGTGCTAAATGGAGTCCCAGCAGCAGGTAGAGAGAACGCCGGAGGACCAGGTGGAGGCGGCTTGGCGACGCAGTCGACGCGCTCCTGGACGAGGACCAGCTTGGAGAGAGCGTAGAGTGGAGAGGGTCCAGGAGTCAGTGGCGTCATCGTGGTACTGCTCCTCCAGCTTGAGCAGAACAGGATGAGGCAGCTTTTCCAGGATGATGCTGGCCAGCGACTGATGGTCGAGATTCTCGCCAAGTGTCTCCAGTTGACAGCAGGTCTTCTCGACGGAGTCGGAGAGTGCGCGCAAGTTGCTGCGGTAGCGACCGGTGTGTGGCAGCTTGCGGAGCTGCACGTAGAGGGCGTCATTGATAACGCTGTCGCTGCCGAAGCGCCGTGTGAGAATGTCGACAGCAGTACCGTAGTTGTTGTTGTTCAGTGCAAGTCCGTCTATGGCTTGCAGGGCCGCGCCTCGCAGAAAGCTCCTCAGATATGTGAACTTTTGAGCGGAGCTGATGGTCTGGGAGTGGACGCTGCTGGAGAAAGCGTCCCAGAACGCTCCCCAGGTCAGGGGATCACCGGTGAAGATTGGCATGTGGAGCTTGGGCAGTCGGAGTAGAAGCGGCGGCGATGCAGCTGTACTGCCGGTGGCTGCACCAGCAGAGGACGCGTTCAGCGCGGCCGAAGCAGCTCCAGGGGGCGCCAAGGCGCCGACAGGAGGCGAGGCCAGAGGGGCCGCCAGGCTGCCGATCGTGTCGTCGATGTCGGCAAGCCAGTCGCGCAATGTCGACAGGGAGTCTTGCGCGGCAGCATGAATCAGAAGAAACCCGGTGTGAGGGTCATTGGCGAAGGCTTCGTAGATCTGTTCTTCAGCCTGCAGTGCGTCATCGTCGTGAGGTTGGCCCAGGCGGTGTGCTTGGCGTCCAACAGAGAGGACGCGCGCTTGATGCAGTTGAGTCGCTGCAGAAGTTGGCGCCGTTTCGCCTTGAGCGCAGTGAGATTGGCCTCAGGTGTGGCCGTGTCGTCGAGCAGCAGTGCAGGGTCCTGGAGGGACGTGAGGGCGCTGCCGAGTGGGCCCGATAATCTGCCGTAGCGGGCCAGAGGGCGACGGCATGGTGAGCAGCAAAGCAAGGGAACAAGGGTGGCTGAGACTGACGAGCGGCGACGACGGCTGGCGACAGCTGGGGCTGCTGGTCTTGACCGCGCAGCTGCTGATGGCGGAGGAGGCAACGGGGTGAGGTATCAGCTCGGAAGCTGGCGGCCGGTGGGAGGCACACAGCTCTTCCCAAACCTGCCCGACCTCGCGCCCCTTCAACCTCGGCCGAGAGCGGCGGCGGCTACTCGCTCTCCCTCTCCCCAAAATTCCCCAAAATCGCCCGCCCTCATGGCCCTCGATTCCCGCGCGCTCGCCCCCCTCTCTGCTCTTCCCCTGAGTTCGACCCTCGGCTTCTAACCCACGCTCGTATCGCGCCACGCTACTGTGTAGTGGGCCGACACCTCTCTCTTTTCCTCCCTTTTTCTCCAAAGCCAGGACGCGCCAAAGCCCGAAGGCACAACAGTCGTACGCGCCTGCTTCTCCACCACTCTGCACTCGCGCGAGCCGAACTCTCAAAAAGGCACGCGCTCTAAAGCCGAGAAAACGCACAGAGTGACCGACAGACGTACCGGTCACTGCACAGGAGCGCCCAAATACTAAAACGCACCATGAAAAACCATCGCCCGACAGACGGCTGACGCAATTCACCAGCTACTGTACAACACTGGTTCGACTTGCGCCATAAATACAAAAGGGGATGACAAAGACGAAGGCGGAATGGGGGCGGGGAAGGGGTAGGGACTTTACAGTCTCCCTCCCCAATTGTGGACTCCGTCCACGAAGCAGCAGATGACTGGGGAATGCCTTGGGAACGACGCACTTGCAAGGCCTTTAGCAAGCGTAGCAGTGGCCTAGCTGTTGTGTCTGCTCTTTTCCATCTCCCTTCTGACCTTGTACTCGGTCCTCCCCAACTGGACCAGGTTCTGCTCGCCGTGCTCCAGAGCCAACTCAAGGTTGCTCATTGACAAGCACAGCGCCAGTGGGATGCCTTTCCGGTCGACCACATCCGGCACCGATTTCGCCCAGACTCTCTTGATCTCCCTGCAGTCCTCGTTGGTCTTGAGTCCGCACTGCGTCACAGACTGCCACTGGTCCATGCGCAACCGGCCTTGCTCACCCTGCACATCGGGCGTCTCGAGCAAGTGACCAAGCTCAGGGACAAGCATCTGATCGCAGAAGCACGTCTCCTGCACTTCGGCAGCGAAGTGGGCCTCTCCGACCGGGTGATTGCCCTGGCCATGGTCGGCGGCTTCGCCGGTGATCTTCAGCACTTGCATGCCATGGCTCTGGATCCTCGCAGTGTTGGACTCCTCGTCACCATAGTTGGCATCAGGCAGCAGCGAACCGCTCACCGTATCCGACAGTTTCACAATCTCGGTGACCGCCAACAAACTGCCAGGCTCTCTGTCTTCCACAGACAGTCGCGCTCCAACAGAGGCCTGCTCGGTGAGCTGTTGCTCTTCGGACTGACAACGCACCTCAGCATTCTTCAGACCGACCAGACAGGCGTTTGCCTTCCATCTGGAGTGCACTTGAGCCTTTGAAAGTCTCCTCCGAGTGCTCTTTCTCACAGCGAGACTCTGGTTCAGCTTGCTGTTGAGCCAAGAAGTCTGCTTGGCACACAGCATCTCGCTCTGGTGGTTCGACGGCCAGCTGTCAATCTTCTTGACGGGCGAGATGGACTGAGCAGATCTATCCAGCTTCGGCACTGCTTTGGCTCGAGACACGCCACCGTCGATGGTATCGTGCTCGTCTCGCAAGCGAGAGGGTTCCTGTCTGCTGCTTGCTTGGCTGGATTTGACGCCGCCCCTACAGCTAGGCAACGGAGTCTTGCTCATAGCCTTCGTCGACACCGTCTTCGTCTCCGCGGTCTTCTCGACCCTGATAGCGACCTCCTTGTCCGTGCCATAGCCGCCCTGGCGACTGCGGCTCTTCGTCGTCCGGCTGACCTTCTTGCTCTCGCCATCACTGCCCTGTGCACACTTCGAGCCACTGGCGTCGCCGCTGCGTACCTCAACGCAATAGACGGCCAGCCCGATCTCGCGCTCGCGAGACTGCACAGGCAATGTGGGCGCGTCCTGTCAAAACAGTTCCTCGAGTCCCTCGAACTCGGCTGTCGACTCGCAGCCAAGCGGCGCGTCGCTCCGGTCCACCACTGCGACGTCAGCCCGCTTCCGCCGGCCGCGCTTCTTTCTCCAAATCCTCGGCGAGATGACGTTTGGCACCGAAGGCTTGCACCTTGATCGGCTCGGCATCGTCATCGAACGACTGGAGAATCGTCTCCCCACTCTCAGCGATGCTGATGATCCTGTAGGGTCCCCGGTATGGAAGTCCCAACTTCCGATCCTCCTCTGGGTGGTGCAACCAGACCCTGTCGTTCTTCTTGAACTTTGGCGTCTCATCAGCGTCCTTGTCGTAGGCGTCTTTCTGCGAGCATTGCGCCTCGCCAATGCGCTCCTTCGCCAGCCGCCACAGCCTGGACAGGGTGTGCGGTAGGCGATCGCTGAAAGACTCCATCGCCGACGCGTACTTGCTGGGGACTCTTGAGAGAACGTGCGAGGAGGGCATCTTCAGCTCCCTGCCCATCAGCACTTGGAACGGTGCCAGTTGCGTGGAGCTGTGTGGCTGGCTGTTGTAGGCAAACACTGCCAAGCCCAACACCTCGTCCCACTCGCAGTTCTGCTCGTGGCACACTTTGGCCAACATGCCCTGCAGCGTCCTGTTCGTCCTCTCGACCAGCCCGTCGGTCTGGGGATGGTACGCAGTGGTCAGCTTCTGCTTCACGTCCATCGTCTGCAGCAGCTGTGCAAACACCTTGGACGTGAACTGCGTTCCCCTGTCGGACAACCAGACCTCTGGCAGACCAAAGCTGGGGATGAAGTAGGCCACCAGCTGGTGCACGATCGTGCTGGTCTCCTCGTCAGGCATCGGGTACGCCACGACGAATTTCGACAGGTAGTCCTTCACTGACACTAGGCCTTCCTCGAGATGCCATCTCTCCTGTGCCAACGCCGTCGGTCTGAACAGCAGACGGACGTCGGTTGACTCTTGCGCCAGGCGCTCGTCGCCTAGCCTGCCCTTCAGCTGACACAAGAAGACTGATGACACCTTTGCCTTGACAATCTTCCTATTCCAATGGCACAGAGTGACGTCCTGCAGCTGCAGTAAGTCCGGCTGCTTGTCCATCAGGAGCTGCACGCCACTTGCTTCGGACGCGGCCCGGCTTTGGGAAACTGCTCGGCGCGACGGCTGAGTCTTATGTTCTGTACCTCCACCAGCACCGGCCGACTCGCCAGGCTCCTTGCCTGCGAGCAGTGCCTCTCTCTCTCTTGTCACATCGCTGCACTGGCTGCTAGCTGTGCAGACCGCTGACGTGCTCTGCCCCAGGCCTTCCTCATCGCAGAAGTCCTGGAGCCCACTCAGGACGATTCCTCGCAGAGAGCCCACGCTCAGCCCTGGACGGGTCGGACTGCTCTGCGCCGTCAGCTTCTGTTCGCTGTCGTCCTCGCCCTGCGTGGCGTGCTGAGATCCGCTCAGCAGGCACCTGCCACTTGTCGGCAATACCAATCCAAATCCAGAGGCTTCCAGGGCAGCAGAGCCCATGATGCCTTCGTACAGAGGCGAGTTGTGCATGCCCCCAGTGATCGTCAACAGCAGCTTCTTGGTGACTCCGTCGACCGTCACGTCGACCTTCACCATGCCCAAGATCCTGACCTCGTCGCCTGAACTCGAACGTAGCTGTGCGCTAGTTCTTGTCACTTGAGCCAGAAAGTCGTCGACTCTCAAATGACTCATCAGGCGCTCCACGTTGCGCTTGTCGATCAGCAACGCAGGACCTGCACCGGTGTCAGCCAGAAGACGCACGTGCTGCTGACCGTCGATCTGGGCGAGCACGACTGGCGTTGGTCCTTGGCCAGTGTCGCCATCTCCCTTCTCCATGCTGGACTTATTCCTGGCCAGCTCGTTGATCTCCACCCCGTTGCTCTCGAGCACGTCCAAGGCCCTGTCCCAGCTCTTCTCCTCCTGCTGGACCGACCTGGACTCGGCGCTGGGGTTAGGTGTGTACTGCTGTCCGGCAGTCGCCTCTCCCTCCCCAATTCGAGACTCCATCTCGTTCTTCATTGGCGCCGACGGGTGGGTCTCAACCATGTGCGCGTTCGCGCCTCTGCCTCTCCAACTGCCTCCGCCACCTCGCTGGCTGCCGCCGCGCCCGCGCCCAAAGGGTTGGGTGGCGCCGTTCGGGCAGTCGCGTGCCATGTGGCCTTGGCCGTGGCAGTTGTAGCACTTCACCGGTCCAAAGCGCTTCTGCGGAAATGCCGGCGGTCCATCCGCCTCTTTGGACTGGCGAAAGTCGGCAGTGAAGCTCCTCGGTCCTGGCGGCTCTTCCTGTAGAGACGCCTGCTGCCTGCGCCCGCCGAAGGACTGCGACTCTTGTCCCGTCGCGTACTGTCCACGCTGGTTGCGCTTCTGAGACTTCGGTTGTCTCACTGGCCCTTGGCCAGACGCGCTCGTCGCCAGCTGCTCCTCGAGTAGCTGCGCCCTCTTCACACGGGCCTCGGCCATCTCGCCGGCGCGACGCAACCACGTGACGATGTCGTCCAACGGCTGTGCGTGCATGGAGAGCAAGCCCGAAGGCACAACAGTCGTACGCGCCTGCTTCTCCACCACTCTGCACTCGCGCGAGCCGAACTCTCAAAAAGGCACGCGCTCTAAAGCCGAGAAAACGCACAGAGTGACCGACAGACGTACCGGTCACTGCACAGGCGCGCCCAAACTAAAACGCGCCACGAAAAACCATCGCCCGACAGACGGCTGACGCAATTCACCAGCTACTGTACAACACTGGTTCGACTTGCGCCATAAATACAAAAGGGGATAACAAAGACGAAGGGGGAATGGGGGCGGGGAAGGGGTAGGGACTTTACAGGCGGCACAGCGCAGGAAGCGGCGGCGCAATCTTTTCGAATAACCCAACCGTCCGCTCAATCTGACGAGCGCAGTAGCTAATCGAAAATACCAGAAAAAACGCGCTGCGCGTGCGCGCAGAGAGCACCGTCGGCGCGGCAGCGCAGACAGCACGGGCGGCGTGGCGGAGCAGACAGCACCGGCGCCGCAACGGCGTCAATTTCCGCGGCGGCGCGCAGGTGCCGACCTTTTCGGCGGCACGTACATCTACCTACGAGCGTACGAGCGACTGTCTGGCGTAAGCAGGCGTACTGTACCTACTGCGCCAGCACAGCACAGGTATTGCCATGCTGTACTCGACGTTTGTGTCCTTTATGTTGCCTGTACGCACTAGAACAACTGTTGTTTAGCCGCTGCCAGGCTTGGGTAAAAAAAATTCATTTTTTTTTGTTAAATCAAAAAAAAAAATAGGAAAAAAAAAACACTTTTTTAGTAAATGTTCCCAGAGACCATTTTTAATGGTAAATCAGTGCTGGAGAAGGTGTTTTATGCCTAGTAGAGTGTAGAGTGCCATTCTACTGCCATTGCAAATGTTGAGGTCTTTGCAGGGTCAACTTTAACGCGCCATAAAACACCAAAAGATGAAAGCCTTGACGCCAAATTTTGTGCATTTGTAGCGCGATTCAGCGCCAATCCATGCCCCAAAAATCAATCGATTTCACCCACACGTCACACAGATATTTCACCAGGAGCAGCAACACTGCGCTATGTAGCAAATGGTTAGGTGCCTAGATTCTTCTACAGAGTGTTGGTGCGCAGTGTTCAAAATCAGTAATGCTGCTTCTGGTAAAATATCTGTATGACGTGTGGGTGAAATCGATTGATTTTTGGGGCATGGATTGGCGCTGAATCGCGCTACAAACGCACAAAAATTGGCGTCAAGGCTTTCATCTGTTGGTGTTTTATGGCACGTCAAGGTTGACCCTGCAAAGACCTTGAAATTTGCAATGGCAGTGCCAACACATTTACGTCTGTGTCAGCACCTTGGTAGCTCCAATCGCAAAACTGTAAAGTTACTTTGTGCGCAGAGCTTTAAAGCTACATGTGTGGAAAGTTTTGCGCCCTTCTGCAAAGCACACCAAAATGGCATTGAATCTACATGAAACAGAAATGGCGCGCACAAAACGCACCACAATAGCTCTATGGTAGGGCCTAAAAATAAAATTAATATACCACCGAAAAGATCTTGCATTGGGCAATCTTTTCGCTATACATTTCATTATGATGGACCTACTGGCCTAAAGATGCAAAATTGGTGCCCTCAGAATTTCACAAAATTGCGATTTTGCCGTTTTTTTTGACGTTTTTTGAAATCTTGATTTGGCCATGTCTGTTGAATTTGCCCGATTTTTGACGCGTTTCAATTTGCCCGATTTTTGGAGTGTGATATGAACCAAGTAAGGTCCACTGATCCTGAAGTTTTCGCGAAGCTAGGTCCCTCCAGTAAAAAGGTGATTTTATGGTGTGGCTTGCAAGTGTAGTATGAGTGGTTTCTGATTTGCAAATAAAGGTCAGTGCAGATCGGAGCGCCAGCTGAGCAATCCGTTTATATATGATGTTGTTAATTAATTCTGAAGCACCACAAAAGTTTACCAAAAAACCTCCAGTCCACGATGATTTGACATCGACTTTAGAGAACAATCCATTGAGAACCTCCTAAAAACTTGCCAATCAAATGTGTAAGGTGACTTTTGAAATGCCACACAATGTAATTCCATTCAAACCCAAGTTCAAGCATGGTAGAATATCGAACTTGAGTCAAGAACTGTGTGTACGCGCCCAGGGTTATTCCTTGTTCACTCCTAATGAGGTGTAGATGTACAGGGTTTTTTTTTTATATGTCCCAATTTTGTTGTCGAACCAAGCTGTGATAGGTCCTTTCAGCCGAAATTTTGAATGGGGGTAATCACTGGTTTGCCATTCGTTGTCCTAAGATTTCAGTAAAGTCATAAACGTAAGCGATAGTTATGCCACTTTCAAGAGGAGGTCGTCTCCGACGAAGTTTCGTGTGGGAGAAAGCTCAATTGCGCCCACTGCGAGCGTCCCCATTTTGACCAAACTTGGTGAGATTGCTACTCACGTCATCGACTTCAACCCGCCAGAACAAAAATACCGTACTGTATCGCCGCATTTCTCAGCGCCAAACGGTGTCCTCAGTTGACATTCAAGGCATTAAAACATCAAGGCGGCTTTACGAAGCAGTTGTAAGCCAGCAAAAATTGCGCGCACATGCTGCATAAACGCGTGTAGTTGTCAGAGCAGTTCAATGGAAATGAGTAACTCTGTCGTGCACTGGGAATAGCAGTGACCGCCTTTGCTCCCAAACTTTACAAGATGCTGTAGACCGACAGAAGAGGAAATGGTGCCGGTATATGGTTGGTTATCGCATATCTTTATCATCCATTCTTCATACCGTGTGTCTATGCTGTAGGGTTGAGATGCGCGTCCTGCAACCTTCTCGGCCTCAGATACAGTAGCTAACTGACTTCTGGGCAGTACATTAAAAAACCCTGTACATACAGCAAAGAAATACCATAATTTTTTCCAGTAGTGCCCAGGGGCATCATTTTCTTCAAATTCTCCTTACTAGGAGCACTATTGGAGGGGGCTCTATATTTTCAAACTAAAAATGTTGAATGGCAATGCTAATTTCGTTCTCAAAATTGCCAATTTTTCGGTGATTTTCATCACTTTCTCCCCATTTAATGGTTGATTTACTGTTAATAGTTGCTGAAGCGTACTACCTATGTATTATTGGTTAGTAGTAGTGTGTATATGCGATACCGTAACCCCCCCCCCCCAATGAATGCCCTGGGCGTTCATTTTTTCATCCCACCCTCTACCCTGGGCGTTCATTGGAGGGGGGGGGCGTTCATTGGTGGGGGGGGGGCGCTAAAAAATTCAACGAATACATGGTGTTGCAGCAATGCTGTGCAGACCCAATAATCGTTAGTTAAACATGAAATTGTACAGTTATTAGTGCAAATCGCCTTCTGCAGCGGCTAAACAATAGCTGTTCCAGTGCGTACAGGCAATATACATAGCCCAAACGTAGAATACCTGTTTTGGCAAGCATATCGTTGCATAACTGTGTTCTAAAGCACGCCTCTGTGCGTTCATTGGAGAGTGGGCGTTTATTGTTCAACCTACCCTCTACCCTGGCCGTTCATTGGAGGGGGGAGGGGCGTTCATTGGAGGGGGGGCATTATTTGGAGGATTTACGGTATATACGTACCTACCATAAAAGGACTATAAATTTGTTTTCGCCCATAAAAGGCACATGGCATAACATACCCCTTACCCCCAAGGGCACAATATAAATGTAACTACCAATATATGTTTGCTGATAAAAGGCACATGCCATAACACACCAAAAAAAAAACATCTGGGACACTATTGGGGCCACTATGCTTTCAAACTCGCCATACAAGGGGAGCACTATTGGAGAGGCCTATTGGAGAGTTTATGGTATTACCGTATTATCATGACTGATATATAATTTTCATGATTGCAACTAAAAAAATGTACTGATTTTTAGTTGCTTTAGGAATTTATACAGGTACTAATTTGTTTTATAAAAAAGAGGCAACTATTTGTCTTTAGAACTGATAGCTTTATCCACCCCGGACTTAAACTCTGGACTTCTGCTCAAATACATGATTTTCAAAACTCAGAAAGTGCGTATCATACTTCGACAATGATGGCCCTTTCTGCTAGTGATGTAGATACAAATTCGTATTATAGACAGTCATCAACTTTTACAAATGCACAAGGTCAGTAATTTGTTTGACAGAACATGTGCTAGGTGTTGGCCTATACATGTACAGGGTGGCCCACCAATCCGTGTCCAACTTTAATCGCTTGCCATTTCTCCATCCGCCGGCCGATTTTCCCCAAATTTTAACACGTGGTGCTACAAACCTTTGCTAAGAATGAAGTTTCATGAACATCCGCCAAAGTAATAACGTTTTATTTGACTGTGCGCTGAATCACCGGTTTTCAAAGTTACCGCCCGCCACAGCGATGCACTTTTCGCAACGTTCCGCGACAGAACGACAGATTCTCGAGCATAAGTCAGCGTCGAAGTGGGCGAATTGGGCGTTTTCTATCGCTTCCTTCAGCTCTTCGACGCTTGTGCAGCGCTGCGAGTAAACAATGTCTTTGAGGGTCCCCAAAACGGAAAATTCGACGGGCGTCAAATGAGGCAAATCAGGGAACAGTTTCTTCAGCCGTCTGGCTGTTTCCCTCGCCTCTTTTGTCTCGTAATAAAGTTTTGCGGCATTAATTCTTTGCTCAAGAGAGAGCGACAAACTTTCGGCCACCTCCTTTTAAAGGGCACGCTCCCAAATGAATTATTTTCGCGCGTTACCGTAAAAAACGATATGGGTAAGGGTAAGTGCGCACAACTTTTATATCCTGTTTTGGAAACTGGTAAAACTTTGTGCATATCCAAGTAAAGGTTTGCAGCACCACGTGTTAAAATTTGGGGAAAATCGGCCAGCGGACGGAGGAATGGCGAGCGATTAAAGTTGGACACGGATCGGCGGGCCACCCTGTATATGCACAGTGTGTATGTGTGTGTGTGTGTGTGTGTGTGTGTGTGTGTGTGTGTGTGTGTGTGTGTGTGTGTGTGTGTGTGTGTGTGTGTGTGTGTGTGTGTGTGTGTGTGTGTGTGTGTGTGTGTGTGTCTACTGGATGGGCCACAGCCACAGCTAAGTTCCAATGTAAGTAAGTTCCAATTCCAATTTCAAAATCAAACAAGCTCGCGCTTCAAAAAGCACTTCACTAGAATTTGTTGCCTTTCATTCAAAATTTTGGTGCTTTGGCAGGGACCGGATGGTGTTTGACTTCCCGGATTTCTTTAGCAGTGCCGATTCCTTTGTAATCGGTGTAATCGCTGCACCTGCAAGCTTCAAAGGTACGACACCCCATTATCATCTCCTTTGTTGCAAAATCCACTGTTGTTGCATTGTTAAATGTTACACCACCTTACCACCGCCTTTTTTTCAGAAAGTACAAAAAAGTCTGCATTGCAATTGCTGATGGAGGAGGCTGGAGGGAGGGCTGGTGAGCCCTAAAGGCATCCATATTGCTCCCCTCCCGCGCCCTGGGTGACGTTGCCAAGGGAGGTGCAGAGGGCGGTAATCACCCCCCTCTTTTTCGTTTCCCGAACCAAGTATTTGTGCATTGTTTTGGGCTTTGAGCAAATGATTGTCAAGATATTTCGCGTTTGCATCAATTTTTAGACTAGACAATGCATTTGTTGTGTTTGTAAAGTGCGTTTATAGCCAAAATATTGTCAACAGCAGTGGAAAATAGCAATTTTGCTTGTTAAAACAAAACATCGCCCCATACTTTTGGAATTCGCCCTCTCCTTTGAAAATCCTGGTTACGCTACCGCCGTAAGCGCGGACGCTCTCTGCTCTGGCGTCGGCTGCGGCCGTGGACGACGTCGGAGCCAGCATAAAAGATCGCTCCCAGATTTGGACACGTCCGGGTCCTATCCTTGACAATGCGTTTTCCCAGATTTGACCTAGAAATTTTGCTGGAGAACCAGAAATGTTGCTCCCAGACCCAGACATTTTCCTCCCAAATTGGACACTGTCAGATCTACCTGCTCCCCAGGGCGAAGCTGACATTTCCCTCCCTGGTCTGCAACTTTGACCGCAGTCCAGACTCAGAACAGAGGGCAACATCAGTTGGTGCCCGTGTACCTATCGGCTTACACTAGGGGAATTTCCCTTCCTGGCGGTGGCGGCGGAGGGCGCCACGCAAGGACCACACCCCACAGACAATGACGATGCGCCTGACCGTGACGATGTGTAGAGGCTGTTGACCAGTGGACATTACACACGTCTGTGAACTATCCTTAAGCATGTGTTTTCCCAGATCTACCCAGAAATTTTGCTTGAAGACCAAGAATTATTTTTTTTTATGTGTAATACCTTTTTCAAAAATAAATCTGAATGTGTATCTCCAAATTGATCCTGAGATCCTAAAAATCCAAAAGAGAAATGATCCTAAAAAAATTCAACCCGATCTGTCAAGCCATAAAGGAGAACCAGTTGGTGACAGATGGATGGACAGACGGGCAGACCATTACGAAATTTTCCGTCCGAATATGAACTCGCCGTGCTGACGCACAGTGAAAAAATCCAATCGCTAATTTCTCGACAGTTCCACATTGGAAGCCCAATGATGTTGAACTTTGGAGCACTTGTGTAGACAGTAGGTATGAGCATGGGCCAGCCGGCTTGGCATGGCCCAGCCCATGGACCAGGCTGGGCCGGAATTCCAGGCCTACCCCACGGGCCAGGCTGGGCCTGCATTTTAAAGGTGCGAGCTGAGCCTGACGTTCTTGGCTGGCCAACATATAGGCAGCTACCTATGTAATTCAGCACCTATTGTAAGTATCAGCACCTATTCCGCACCGTGATAGCGACTTTGTATTTTATGACGCGCGTCTTTAGCGCTCAAAGCGCTTTTGCGCTACCAGCACATCCAACTATAGTTGGGCGCGTATTTTTTCAAACGTATTTAAATGTATGTTTTTTTTAGATAATGCATCGCCGCCTGTATCTTATTTCAACAAAAAATGCGGTAGTAGTCGTAATCGTAAGGTCATAGTCGTAAATCGGAGTCGTAAGCCCGTATTTTGTTGGATCAACCTGCAACAGATAATAAAACATTTGTTGTTAATCAATGGACCTTACATTGAGGAGCGTATGTGAGTTGTGTGGGTGGGTAGACTTGCCACAAGACGATTTGTTTTGCGTGCTACACCTTTTGCCCTTCAAATTTACACTTTCTGCCCCTTAAAAATACACTTTTTACCCCCTAATCGCAGCGTCCACTTTCTGCCCCCTTAAAACACACGTTCTGCCCCGTAATATACGCGATCTGCCCCTTAATCCGTGCACACACTTTTTGTCCCCTATTCGGGGCACTGGTCCGATGCCCCGAATAAGCCGAAGTCGATGCTCACTTGGCATAGATAGCCGCGCGCGCGCCCTCAGGTGAGAGTGCGCCTTTGGTAATCTCGCCACTCTTGCTGACTTTGCCCTTGCTCGTCGAAGTTGCACTCAACCTCTTCTGTGTCGAACTCGCTGGAGTCACATCCCGCTGGAGTCGCCAGACTGCCGCCCGAAGCGAGACAGCTCAAGCATGCCCTAAGCCTAAGCAAGGCCTAAGCCAAAGCAAGACCTAAGTCGCCTAACAACAGCACTCGGGCCTTTATAAAAACTGAAAGACACCAACACGGAACCACCTACCTGTACTGTGGCCTGGTATACTGCGAGTTGCGAGTTCGAGGAGCAAGGGAAAGTCAGCAAGAGTGGCGAGATCACAGAAGGCGCACTCTCACCTGAGGGCGCGTGGCTATGCCAAGTGGACCTAAGCATCGACTCCATCAACGGGCTCAATCACAAGTCACAACACCTTCGTGGCTATTGTGAACAGCCTCGTGGAGACTCTCGCGAACGTCAAGAACTGCGTGCAAAACGTGAACTTTTAGAGGGCAGAAAGTGGATGTCAAAATTAGTGGCAAGCAAATGGGTATTTTAAGGGGCAACGGCTGCATGTTAAGGGGCAAAAAGAATATTCGCCATTTGTTTTACATCACATATTCTAACAACGCTTAGGTTTCGCTTACAGTAAGTTTTGGACGCGACGGATGCAGACCCAACAATTGGTTCTGCTAGCTTTTGCTATTGATAGCTCCTCCTCTCTGCGCCCTCAATCTCTGCGTCGCTCCCTGAGTCGCGTTCTTAGCTGCGTGTCCCCCATTGCTCACTTTCTTGGGTGCCAAATCTCCTGGTCGCTCGTTACTCCGCTTAGGTATGCACCACTCACCTACACACACACACACACACACACACACACACACACACTCCGCCCGTTCTGTCTCTGCTCAGCTAGAAAAAAGGGAAGAGATCAATAGAGGAGATAGTAAACAGCGTCCTTGCAAGTCCGCAGTGAAAATGGACCGCTGCCCATCGTGCGCCAAGCTCAAGCGCAATTGCAAGTGCTCGTCGTCGTCGTCTTCTTCTGCCAAGAGCAGCACAAAGGTGCCGGCGAGCCCGCAAGAAGTCGGCTCGTATGAGGAGTTACTGAGGCGGCTGCAGCATGACCTGCCGGACATCATCAAGCAGACGGTCGAAAAGGCCATTGCCGAGTCGCAGACGGCAATGTTCGAGGAGACGCAAGCGATGCGCAAAAAGATCTCCACCCTCGAGCAGCACGCCGCCTCTCTCGAGGAATTCCACAGAGTCACCACCCAGGAGCTGACGGATCGCGTGAACGAGCTGGAGACGGCGATCAAGGCGCTCAAGGCCGGACCGCCGCCGTCTCAGACGCTGGACTGGGGGCAGCCTCCCGCGGCTCTGTTCCAGAGCGACGGCTTCAAGCAGTCGCTGGTCGGCGCTCTCTCCGAGCAACAGCTGAAAGAGAAGAAGCGGCTGAACCTGGTGCTGGTCGGACTGCCGGAGCCCACTCCCGGCATCTCCGACCGTCCCGCGCAGGACGACGGCTCCGTGGTGGCGAATCTGGCTGGTCAGCTGGGAATTGCGCCCACCGCCATCGAAGCCGTCTTTCGACACCCGCGCGACCGCGCACCCGTCAAGGACAAGCCGCGCATTGTCAAGGTGAAGTTCACCAATTCCGACTCGCGCATCCGCTTTCTGACAGGCCTGCGTCCCTACCTGCTGAGTCAACTGCCCACCGGACAAAGCAGGCCGGCGTTCTACGTGCGGCCTGATCTTACCCCAGGACAGCTGGAGCAGCAGCGCCACCTCAACAAGAAGCGGCTCGAGCGAAAGGCCAACAACGAGGACGTCGTCATCTACCGAGACCAGGTGATGCTGCGGTCCGAGCGCGACGCCCTCAGAGCCAACCCCACCCGCCACCGCCAGCCT
Source organism: Paralinhomoeus sp. GSCO2_6 (assembly GCA_030248085.1). NCBI lineage: Eukaryota > Metazoa > Nematoda > Chromadorea > Monhysterida > Linhomoeidae > Paralinhomoeus > Paralinhomoeus sp. GSCO2_6. Next base: position 39,462 of record JASAMY010003622.1, read on the forward strand.
TTAAACTAAAGAGCCTTGTGTTTCGGCCCTGCAGCGCACCTCAGCCCTTGGCCAGCGCCTCCGTGCTCGAGCGTCTCAGTGCGACACCCGCCTTACAGCCTCAGTCGCTCAATGCACACCCTCCCAAGTGCTCTGTCGCGCGCATTCTTCGCAACAATCGTGGCTGCGGCCCATCTGCAGTAGTTGCTAGTAGGTGTAGGTGCGATTCTATAGGTAGGCTTGATGCTCCCCATCCCCAGCCTCATGCCGCCCCCCGTCCCCAGCCCCATGTCGATCTGAGTCGCGCGTCCTCCTCGCAGTTGCCACCTGTGCATGCAGCTTCTCCCTTCTCCCTCCCTCCCCCCTCCCCAATTCAAAGTCCCACATCCTCCTTGTGTTTCTATTTATTGAACGCACAGTCACTTAGGTATGGTCAGAAGTGCGACCAATTGCATACATATCTGCGCACAACGCTTGCCAACTTCATTGTCTGCATATGCGAGACTTGGCTAGATGCCACGTTCCCCTCTGCGCTCCTTGAGAACCAGTCCTCTCATACCACCTACAGAGTTGACCGTTCTGGCCGTCTAGGCGGGGGGTGTCTCATTCTAGTTCCTAACAGCATTCGTTCTGCTGTCTCTATCCCAGCCCAATCCCACCCACAGTTCGAAGCACTGTCTGTTGATCTCTATCTAAAGAATACCCGCGTACGCATAACTAATGTGTATCGAATACCGTCGTCTAACGACTCGGCCCCACTCATCTCGTACTTGACCAATGCGCTCTCTGTCAACCACCCCTCTATCCTAGTGGGAGACTTCAACTTACCTAGCGTGGACTGGACCAGTCTCACCCAAAGGGCAGACGCACGCACAGCAGAAAAACTAGTTTTCCGATACTTCCTCTCTACTGGGTTAGAACAACATGTTGACTGGCCAACGCGGGGGAACAACATTCTTGATCTTGTGCTATCTAACCAACCGCAGATTATACACTCAGTGACTGTAGAACCCCCTCTTATAACCTCAGACCACCTAGCTGTCACTTTTCAAACTATTGAATCACTGGACACTAATATACACTTGCGCAGTTACCGTAAGTATGTGAATGGGAATTACACAGCTATGAACGAATATTTACTCACTGTAGATTGGGTGGCTCTATTCGCAACCTGCACCAACGCTGTCAGTATGTGGAATCATTTCAAAAACATTTTGCATCACTGTATCGAGCACTTTGTACCAATGGGCACTCCAAAAAACAAACCCGTCTCAAAGGAAGTTCGCAAGTTAATTAATAAGCAGAAGAGACTACACAACAAATTTAAAGCTACACAAAACCAAGATGACTACAACAACTGGAAAACAGCTAACAGAGCGGCAAATAGACCCATCCTCAGGGAGCAATGTGCGTTTGAAAACAGTTTGGCTAGGCGTGGGAACAGTCGCGAATTTTGGAAGTATGTGTGTGGTCGTATGAAGACAATTCCTACAGTAGCTTCCCTCAAAGCCTCCGATGGTTCGCTTAGGCACACTGATGCTGAAAAAGCCTCCATTCTAAACAATCAATTCTCCTCAGTTTTTGTCACAGACGATAACGAGCCATTGGAATTGTCTTCTCAAACCCAAGTACGCATGTTACCTCCAAACTTCTCTGAATTTGACATTTATCTAGCGCTTTCTAAGTTGCCCAATAAGTTCTCCTCAGGGACCGATGGAATTCCACAGTACCTATTAAAGAGAGTGGCGGTTGCAATTGCCTACCCGCTTATGCGAATCTTCAATTTATCCTTGACCACAGCCCAAGTACCACCCGACTGGCTGTGCGCAAACATTACACCCGTGTTTAAAAAGGGCGCCAAAAACAACGCTTCCAATTACAGACCAATTAGTATCACCAGTACATCCTGTAGACTTTTCGAAAGTCTTATCAAAAAACGTGTCCTAGCGCACATGCAATCTAATGGGTTAATCAGCTCTGCGCAACACGGTTTCCTGGCCAAGCGTAGCACCGTTAGTCAACTTCTAGAATGTCTGAATGACTGGACTAACGAATTGGATGCTAGACAACCTGTTGACATAGCTTACTTGGACATTGCCAAAGCATTCGATACAGTTAGCCACTCAAAGTTGCTGCATAAACTTAAGTGCTATGGAATTGCGCACTCAATTACCAATTGGCTCAGTAGCTGGCTAACAAATCGCACCCAACGGGTTAAAGTAAATGAGACATTTTCTGATAGCACACCAGTTGGTAGTGGAGTCCCTCAGGGTAGCGTGCTAGGTCCGCTCCTTTTTCTTATTTTCATCAACGACCTGCCAGCTGTTGCAAACCAAGTTTCGCTCAAACTGTTTGCGGATGACTGCAAGCTGTATTTTCGGTCCAAATTGGTAGACGATCGCAGCAAGCTGCAAAACTCTCTGAATTCAATTTATCAATGGTGCAACGAGAATCAGCTCCAACTTTCTCTGTCCAAATGTACAGTCCTTCACCTCGGAATAAATCGCAACGATAGAACAAACTACAGTGTAGGAGGAACACAGCTATCTACGGTAGAAACTATGCGTGACTTGGGCGTCATTGTGTCCAAAGACCTTCGTTTTACTGAACATTGCAACCAGATTAGTAAGGCTGCTGGTCTAAGAGCTTCCGCAATACTAAACTGCTTTCACACTAGAGATTTGAATGTGTTAAGAGTGTTATTTTGCGCGTTTGTTAGAAGTAGTCTTGAATATGCTTCCCCGTGTTGGAATCCGGTCATGGTTGGTAACACAAGGCAGCTGGAGTCAATTCAGAGAACTTTCACCCGAAATATTCCGCAACTACGCCACCTGTCATATGATGAACGGAGAGAGCGCATTGGTCTTCCCCTCCTTGAGCTACGGCGGCTACATGCCGATTTAATCTATGTCTATAAAATAATTCACAAACAAACTTCCAATAAATTTGAAGATTTCTTTACCTTAAATAGAGACAGCAGAACGAGGGGGCATAATTTTAAACTCCGTCCACAAAAGCACAATACTCAGTATAGAGCGCACTTCTTCTCGAATAGGGTCATTGCTGCTTGGAATGCCTTGTCGGAAGGAACGGTCAACTCCAAAACTATTATTACATTTAAACATAAACTTTTAAAGGAAAACCTATCTCAATTCTTAAATGGTTAGGTTATAAAATCACCTTTTTGGTGTCACCTAGCCATGTCTCGCACGTGATAACGTAAACAGTTGGCAGGCGTTGCACCCCCCCCCCCCTCCCTCCAATTAATACCTGTGGACATTTGTACTTTGTTTGTTGTGACACATGTGTACCCATAATTCGCTCGCTCGCTGTGCTTCGCCTTCGTACCTTTGTAATGTCGTACACCGTGCTTCGACGAATAAAAAAAACAAACAAACAAACAAACACACACACACACACACACACACACACACACACACACACACACACACACACACACACACACACACACACACACACACACTCCTACACGTCCACTTACGTGGTTGCGCAGTTTTGCAGTGTTCGACCTACTTTATGTACCGATTTCTAAGCTTTGGACACTTCACTGATGGCTAACTATGATGTATGGTATGTGTACATGCGTACTCTACAAAAATTGAAAAAATACGTATTTTACAAAAAAAAAATACCGTATGTATTTTTTTAATACGTTGGTCTATTGGGGGGATTTATGGTATGCTAGAAAAACAATACTGTACCAGTATGTCTATACTGGGTTTTTTGAGTGCCACATTTTAATCTTGAATAACTCAAGCAAACGACAAGCTAATGACCTGAAATTTTAACTGTAGGTTTTGACAATTGGCCCCGTGCAAATCCGTTTTAAGACCAGCGCGTGGGACCTGTTTGAATGTCGATCGCCTTTTTGCCATTTTATGGTCATGTTTGCCAACATTTTGGCCATATTTCTGGTCATTATTTGCGAATACATTTTATTTGTTGACCTTGCCATGCCCATGCCAGCAGAGCATGGAACATGTCATATTACTGTTCCTGACGCCAGGTGGTTGCAGGGCGCCTTTAGTTTGCATGGTCGTGTCCATTCCTGTCTGATGCTTTAGGCAGGTTGCTGGCATTTCTTTGCTACTCGACGAGACGATCTCAAACAACCAAGTTTTCCCATACCACTCTTGGAATGCCCTGTATCGACACTTAATTTTTTCATGTCGATTTTGTGCTCTTTGCTCGAGTTCCAACAATTCTTCATCGATTACACAACGAAAATGACTGTAAAATGACGCAACATTCAAGCAGGTGCCACTCACTGGTTTCAAAGCGGATTTGCACGGAGCCGCTTGTAAACAAAACCTTAGGGTCTTGTCTACCTACAGCTAAAATTTTAGACGAATAGCTCGTCGTTTGCCCCAGTTATTCAAGATTAAAATGTGTCACTCTAAAAAACCGTCTAATGCAGTGTGTTATGTGCAAAAATACGAAAGAAGAATACAAATCGCTGTCATAGAATGTCCTGTTTAAGCTGGCACGACCATATCTGGAACCCTATCTTGGGAGCTCAGGTTAGTCACTTCAACAGAGGCTCAAAATATAGACTTCAAAATGTATAAAACAACTCATGCCAAAGAACTTGATGTGTCTGCAATAGATAGTGCTGACAAAACAGTATTGCAGAAGTTGAGAGAAGATGGTGCACCTGGTGCAACTCATTTTGTTTCAAAAATTGTGTATGGCGCTTTCAATAACATGGTAATCACAATTGACAAAGGAACTTATATGACATCCGTCAATTTTCGCCCATCCATAAATTTTGTAAAGGAAATGGGTAAGTTACTTGATAAGTGCATAGTGTAAGTCTTCCAAATAAACCCCCATACAATGATCGCCCCTCCATCTTCAATGAGCACGTGTCTCCAGGGGGGGGGGAGGCATGCACAGACCTATATAAGGGGGCTGTGGTACAACATATTGATTGGTACAGTGCCTTATAAAGGGTGTTTTTTTTTAAAAAAATTCACATTTCTTTTTTGAATAACTTTTGTTTCTTTTGTCGGATTGTTATGAAATTTGGAACACTTATACTCAAGACTTTGGGATTTTGTCTGAAAAAAGAATCGTCGAATTCGGTTGAGGATTCCGAGAGTTACGGCGCTCCAAATCAGATGTCGCTTTTTGGGCAGATTTTGCAAACTAAACCGTTTGAATCGTAACTATCCAGTACTGTATGGCAAATTTCAAACGCCAAACTTTTCCTTTGGCTGGCGCAGCTGGTCTAATACGGTCGGCGAACAGTATTCTCTGCTGCTGCTCGACTGAAACCGCCCGCTCTCCATCCACCCTCCCCCACTCCATACCAACCCAATGGCCCAGGTTGTTCGCCATGTGAAATCTGCCCAAAAAGCGACATCTGATTTGGAGCGCCATAACTCTCGGAATCCTAACCCGAATTCGACGATTCTTTTTTCAGACAAAATCCCAAAGTCTTATGTATAAGTGTTCAACATTTGATAACAATCCGACAAAAGAAACAAAAGTTATTCAACAAAGAAATGTGATAATTAAAAAAAAAACACCCTATAGCTTCTTTATGGGTAGAGTATGACTCTTTTACTCATTCATTGCCATGGAAATGGTTTGACCGTGGAGTGGAGATATTGAGTTCGGTGCATCTGCACTCGCACCATTTCAGTTGCGCTTCATAGTATGAACTAGCAAGGGGTACCGCAATTGGATTGAGGGAACACTATTGGACATTTAATGACACTGTAAATTCTCCAATAGAACCACAAGGATGCGCTCCATTGTTGCTCAACTCAGTACGAGATTCGTAGGTATCTAATGAACAGTAACAGGGTGGCGTGACTAAAGTCCATGTCAAATCATTGTGGACTGGCGGTATTTTGGCAAACTTTCTGTGGTGCTGGAGAATTAATTACTGGTACCTAAGAACATTAGGTATACTAGCCGCTTCAACTCAGGACTCCTGCTTGCAAAGTTCTTCAAAGTGGTTCAACATCAATTTTTCTCATGAAATAAAATAATGTTGAGAATACTCATTTGTACAATCATGAAGCGCTGCAATGATGAAACTGCAAAGTGTTGAAATGCAGGTCAACCAACACATTTGCATGAATGCTAAAGAATTGCTTGTTTGTAACACCTACTCTGTTTTAAATAAATTTCATATCAAAACAGCCGCGACGTAAATTGGAGACATGCGCTGAGACTCATTAGCAGAAGTTTTTTTATTTTCATATTACAGTCTTTGTGGTGATGCTATGTGGGGGGGGGGGGGGGAGCGGACAATCGGCTCTTCAGTGTGTCGGTTTGTATGTACAAAAACGTTTTCGCAACCAAACACGAACAATCCGAAACAAGCTCAAAACGTGCACACAAAGAAGACCATGAACCGATGCAAGGGGGGGGGGGGGGGTGGAGGGGGGCTGGAGAGAATGGGAGAGCCCGAAAATAGTTTATCGCCCAGAGGCCCACAAAGATCGAGTTGCTCAATGACCGATGGGGGGTTGGGGGCGAGAATAGGCAGAGATTGTTGCTATATCTGAGAAACCTTTCATCTCTTTTGTCGTTTGTCATTCATCATTAAAAACGTGCTCAGAAGTGATTCAGTATCAATATTTTCATGTCCTCAGTAGTGACTCATCATCAATACAATGTGTCATAAAATCATGCTGTGAATGCTCAGTTTAAAAACAACAATGACGAATCTGTAAAGTGCTGCAGCAAAAGCCAAAGGAAGTCAACCAATGCAACCAATGCACTTCTGCAATACAGGAAAACATCTCACCTTTTTTGTTGTAACGCTTACTTCTTGCGTCATTGCATCTCCAGTCATTACATTCGATAGTAAAAATTAGGCACCATACCATCTTGAGCAGACACACCATAAATCCCATATAGGCAGTGTGTAGAGACGCGCTGCCGACTGTTGCCGCCCTCTTGGGCTTTGGAGCGTGGCTAAGTCGTCGCGAGGGCAGGGAAGAAAAGGGAAGAAGAGAGAAGTGCCGCACGCACGCACGCACGCGCGCCGCGACACTGCGTGGGTTGTAAGCCGAAGTTGAGCCGGTCTTGAGAGGAGGAGCGCAGTGGAGGAGGGTTGGAGTCGTCAGTCTAGGACTGACCTGAGGTTGGAAGGGGTGCGAGGTTGAGGTACCCGCCCCGTCGCCACCTCAGTCCCTCCTGCCAGCTGGTAGCAGAGAAGCTGCCAGTCTCTTCAAGTGGGCTAATTGTTTTAATCAGCCCTTCAGAGTCAGCTAATAATAATTGGCTTTTTTGTAATCTGCATGCTTGCTCACATATGTTCATGCACCTTGAGCTGCAGGCGCAAGGCCTTTGGACCTGATCTAAGCTAGGATCGCGGTCCGACGCTTCCGATTCCATTCCAGCGCGCCGTGGGCGGGCGGTTTTCGGCGGGCTTCAGCTTGTGTCTTCCTTACGTCGTCTTTTTTTGGCAAAGCACAATTGTTGCGTCCGCGTCCGCTGCGTCCGAAACCTAAGCGAAGCCTAAGCCTAAGCCTAAGCGAAGCATAAGCCTAAGCCAAATCAAAGCCAAAGCATAAGCCTAAGCAAAGTATGGACTAAGCCTAAGCAAAGCCTAAAATAAAGTTTTCATCGGGCGCATCAATTGTTTTCAGCCGTTTTCTTTTTCGGGGAAATCCAAGTTCATTGGGCCATTGGACCGGGCGAAACGCACCACAATATTTCATTTATTACGTTTAATGCGTCGACGATCAGTGCTCAACGCCAAGAAAAACTAAAACAACGCACCACTAAAACGCTAACACATACCTACACGCGCATGCGTGCGTGCGCCCACTCACGAGTCCGTGCGTGCGTGCGTGCGTGCGTGCGCGTGTCCGTGTCCATGCGTGTGCGTGCGAGCGTGCGTGCGTGCGTGCGTGCGTGCGTGCGTGCGTGCGTGCGTGCGTGCGTGCGTGCGTGCGTGCGTGCGTGCGTGCGTGCGTGCGTGCGTGCGTGCGTGCGTGCGCGTGTCCGTGTCCCTGCGTGTGCGTGCGAGCGTGCGTGCATGCATGCGTTCGTGCGTGCTTGCGTGCGTGCGTGCGTGCGTGCGTGCGTGCGTGCGTCCATGTGCGTGCGCGTGTCCGTGTCCCTGTGCGTGCGCGCGCGCGCGCGTGCGTGCGTGCGTGCGCGTGCGCGCGCGTATCCATGTCCATGTGCGTGCGCGCGCGCGTGCGTGCGTGCGTGCGCGCATGTGCGTGTAATACAAGTTTCTATAGCGTTAACACCTGTAAAACAAAGTAAAAAATAATAAAAAGTTCAAAGTTTTTATAGCATAAACACGCGCAAAACAAAAAAGTTATAAACAAAAAAGTTACAAGTATTTTTATGGCAGAGGTTTGATCCCAGGACCTCCAGAAAAGTAACGGACATCACAACCACTGCACCATTGATCTGTACGGAACTGTTTTCTAAACACCTTTGATAAGTCAGAAGCGCTCATAAAATGTGCTGTATTATCATATAATTTATTTATATTTGCATAACGCATGGATTACGATAGCTACAGTAGTGCCACTCTTATTTTGATGGTAAAATGTGCCGAGCAAGCTTCATATAAAATTTCAGCTCAAGCTGCATTGCAGACAGAACCCACAAACAGTCATACTACTGTAGAAAAGGATATTGCTATATCTTGTCATTACTGTAGCAGATTGGAAAACGAATGCCAGATTCGTGATTGCCACGGTCGATTACATATATCCCAAGCAGATTTGACACTGAATTCTCAAATTCGATGAAACGTAATTTGCATATTCAATGTGTCGTATCTCGCGATTACGGTATCGCACTGGAAAACGGATGTGATATTCGTGATCAGCACGGTCGATTACATATGTCCCAAGCAGAATTGACACTGAATTCTCAAATTCGATCAAACACGTATGCGAAATTTGCATAACTCATGGATTACGATAGCTATCGCAAATCCGGCCCTTAAATGACGGTGAAGTTTCCCACGGCAGCTTCATACAAAATTTCAGCTCAATCCATCCAGCACAACTCTCTGCGCTGCGTTGCACACAGACAGACAGACAGACAGACAGACAGACAATGTGCTTTTATAATATAGACTAGCCGCTTCAACTCAGGACTCCTGCTTGCAAAGTGCTCCAAAGTGGTTCAACATCAATTTGTCTCATGAAATAAAATAATGTTGAGATTACTCAGTTGTACAATGATGAATCACAGCAATGATGAAACTGCAAAGTGTTGGAATGCATGTCAACCAAAACCAATACATGTCAACCAATGCATTTGCATGAATGCCAAAGAAGTGCTCTCTGTTTTAAAACACCCACTCTGTTTGCAGTGTGCCTTCTGATTCCAGCATTTTGCAATGGCAAAACAAAATTGTTATGTCCATTGCGTCCATGCGTCCAAAACCTAAGCGAAGCCTAAGCCTAAGCAAAGCCTAAGCCTAAACATAATGCCTCAGCCTAAGCAAAGTCTGGACTAAGCCTCAGCAAAGCTTAAAATTAAGGAAATTATCATTGGACGCACAGACACAACAGCTGAAACAATTGTTTTTAGGGCAAAACACAATTGTTGCGTCAGTTCCGTCTGTGCGTCCATGCGCCCGAAGCCTAAGCCTAAGCGAAGCCTAAGCCTAAGCCTAAGCATAAGCCTAAGCCTAAGCAAAGTCTGGACTAAGCCTAAGCAAAGCCTAAAATTAACGAAATAATCAACGGACGCACGGAAGCACGGACGAAAACGGACGCAACGGACGCGACAATTGTTTTTAGCCGTTTTTAGCGGTGTATAGGCAGTATTCGAATGCGTTTTGTGCAGTATTCGAATTTTCCACAATAGACCAGGAATCCAAAAGCCTACGACGACACAATGAACCCTTTCACCGCATGCCATTTTATTTTGCACGATCCCAGCGTGCACTACAAAAGCAATTTTCTGCAATGCGGATCATCGTCGATTATGCGTAGCATAGCAAGCAGCCAGAGAGCTACTTGAAACTTGAAATCGTGACATGCTCATGTGACTGTCAGTGCAGCCAAACACCAACAGTGCCTTGTGCGTATAACAGCAAACAAAACCAAGCTGCGCCAAACTGGAGGTGCTGTGCGGGAGCTTGAATGAGGTCGATGGTGGAGCTGATAGAAAGTCATCAAAGGCGAGAGATTCTTTGGACTTGAAGAGGGTGCGGACTTAGCCTCGGTTAATGGGCACCGTTTTGTGGATGACAACGCGGAGTAGAGGCCGCCGCTCGCCGCGGACGACGTGGACTGGTGCTCGTCCGCGCCGCTCATCAGTCGGTTCAGTGGCGTCTCCGTCGGCGCCGCCAGCAAGACGGACAGTCCGAAGTACAGCGACGTGCCGGATGGCAAACCCAACGACAAACCCGAAAGTTGCGCAGCGTCGTTGTGTGCGTCAGCGCCCGTCGACAGGTACGACGTCGATGCGCCCTGCCTGCCTTTTTGGCGCTGTCGACCCCGGCTGACGCGACGACGCCGAGCTCCGTCCAATGAACGTGTTCCGCAGCTGCACCGCTGGCGGTGGCTTCCCTTCTCGAACTTCTCGGCATCTACCTTCGCCTTGATGCTCATCCGCGCATTGAATATTGGCAGCAACGTCTACGTACAAGTCTTTGGCGGCAAGATATTGAACGATCCAAATAAATACACTTCGTAAAAACACGAATTGAGATGTTTGACACGGTTGTTTCGCTTTGTTACGGAATGTTTCGCTTCTAATTCGAATACTGCACATATACCGTTTTTAGCCTTTTGCATTAACACAAAACTGCTTATATCAAAAGGGATTAGAATGGTCCAAAGGAGACTGTGGCGTGCTACCACCAAGTATGTAAACGACCAACTACTATTGCACAGTGCTGCCCAATTCGAACGTGTGTCAGGGTAGTAGTTTAAGAGGGGAGCTTTGCTAAATTCCGTGATTGCGTTTCTATAGAATTCTATGGTAAAAATACTTGTTTATATGTCTGCCCCCTTTAGGTACAATCAGCGGCAAAAAAGGACAGCGTTACGAGCGTCATAAGAGACACACCGAAATAATGCCCCCCACAAGCCCGATGACAGTAGGTTTTTTTTTTTTGGATGATGGGTTGCTTAAAACTAAATCGGCAACATCTGTATGCAAGAAAATAATAAATCAAGGTCATATAAGCAACCAAATGCCAAGGTAGGTGCAAACCATATTTCAACACAATCTATCCAACACAATCCAGTCAATTGTATTGTATTGTACTGTATCAACTTCAAATGTGCTGTATCTCGTGATTACGGTATCGCAGTGACAAACGGATGTGATATTCGTGATCAGCGTGGTCGATTACATACATCCCAAGCAGATTTGATGCTAAATTCTCAAATTCGATCAAACGCAATTTGCATATTCAACGTGCCATGTCTCGCGATTACGGTGTCGCACTGGAAAACGGATGTGAAATTCGTAATCAGCACTGTCGATTACATATGTCCCAATCAGAGTTGACGCTGAATTCTCAAATTCGATCAAATGCATTTTGCATATTCAATGTGCCGTATATCGTGATTACGGTATCGCATTGGAAAACGGATGTGATATTCGTGATCAGCGTGGTTGATTGCATATATCCCAAGCAGATTTGACACGAAATTCTCAAATTCGATAAAACACGTATGCGCAATTTGCATAACTCACGGATTACGGTAGTTTCAGAAATGCCACTCTTATTTTGACGGTGAAATGTGCCAAGGCAGCTTCATACAAAATTTCAGCTCAATCCATCCAGCACAACTGTCTGCGCTGCGTTGCAGACAGACAAACATTGTGCTTTAGTAATATAGATGTAACCCTGTAGCCCAGCTGGAGCTCCAATCCACACTTACCTTTATTTGCAAATCCGAAACCACTCAACCACTCAATCATCCTGAACTTGCAAGCCACACCAATAAATCACCTTTTTACTGGAGGGACCTGACTTCGAAAACTTCAGGATCAGTGGAACATGCGCGCCTCATGTCACACTCCAAAAATCGGGCAAATCGAGTTGTGCGTTCACAAGATATGGCTAAATTTAGATTTGAAAAAAGCGTCAAAAACGCCAAAATTGCAATTTTGCAAAGTCCGGAGGGCACCAATTTTATATCTTTAGGTCGGTAGGTCCCATCTTGGTGAAATGTATAGCAAAAAGATTACCCGAGGCAATATCTTTTCAGTGGCATATTAATATTATTTGCAGACCCTACCGTAGAGATATTGTGTTGCGTTTTGTGCTTGCCATAGATTCGAGATTCAAATCTCTGCCAATAAAGCACTGCACACGGTAGTAAATGGTTATGTGCCTGAATTCTTCTACAGAGTGTTGCTGCTCAGTGTTGTACATCAGTGTTGCTGCTCCTGGTGAAATGCCTGTGTGACGTGTGGATGAAATCGGTTGATTTTTGGGACATGGATCGAAGCAGCATCGCAATACATGTTTGATTTGCGGGCAACACGGTCTACACAGACTTCTCCGACACGACAGACACTACAGACTCATCCCGACTGACTAGCGCGCGAGCCAGCGCAGCTAGCGCACAGACGAATCGCTGTGGTGGGGAATGGAATGCAAGCAATCCTAAAGAGCGTGCGCCTGTGAAATCAGGGTCAGCGCGTCAGCGTCTGACCCCTAATATGAGACGACATTCTCATTGCGGATTCCTAAAACTTTGATCGCCTCTAACTTTTGATTGCCTGAACGGATTTTGGCGCGTTATGGCGCAAAAGAACCGCCTTCTTCTGGGGCATCCAATGCGCCATCGCGCGTTTTCATATTCTCGCGCGTTATTGGTAAACTCCAGAAAATGTTTCCGAGAAACGAGAGCGAGAAATTCCATCTAGAGGCTTTCCAAAGCATTCTACAATGGAGGACAACAACACAAATGCTGAGCACCTCTGCTGGCAAGCAGCCTTCATACCTATATGCTACTACATACTTTTGAAAGAAAACTACATAGTCCCAGGCTCATAATGTTGTATGAGAACCACTGTTTCACACTGCCAACACAAGTAGAAAATGTGCATGGTGGACAGGTTTCACAGTGTGGGCGAGCGACTGGTTAGAAGGAGAATATGCTAAGTGGAGAAATGTTACAAAGCATCACTAGGAGCCATTAAGGACTATAGACACCGATCCAAGAAGAATGAGAATGATCGATGGAGTAGGGAAATAGTGGCACATGATCCTATTGAGGACTCAATCGTGCACAACACTGGGCCTTTCTATCGGAACCCTAGTAGGACCAGGCACTACAATCGAGGTTGGATGGCACTGGGGCCATAAACGAGTGTTGTCAAGGCTTAGGCAACAACACAGATTGCTGTTAGGTTTATGGGATCTATGTCTGCTGTCCAAGTGTTGCGATATGATCATTGCAGTTTGTCAGATGGTGCAACTTCAGCGACTGTTTAAAACTAGTTCCTTCACTAGCTTTGCATTGCACAGATCAGGTCAACCTGACCACATGGGAATCATGCACTACAAATGAACCGTCAACACAGCTTTGCTAGCAGAGGTGCCTTGTGTAACAAAATGGCACTAGTGCACTTTCGTTCTGAACTATATGTAGCAAAGTGTGGATAGAGCGCGCAGAGTTCCATAAAATGCGCCAAAAACAACTGAAAAAATCAAAATGTCGATTGACCTTCAGAAAATTCGCTTGACCTTCAAAACACAAGTAACAAAGACTTGAAGTTACGTGTGTGCATTTTAACCCAAATTTACAGTACTCTCACAACTCAGCAGACATTCCAGTCAGAACCTAAAAACCTTAAGAGTTGACTTCTGCAAAAGTCGCATACCGTAAACCCTATAATTAGCCCCCCCTATAATTAGCCCCCCCCCCTATAATAATACACTCTCCCAAGATCACTTTGAGTTAATAAGCCCGACCTATAATTACACCCCCTCCCTAAATGGTACCATCGTCTGAAAGGCACATGTTTGTCTGGGTGTATGTATGGTCGCGTATGTGTGTGTATGTACATGTATGTGTATGTGAGACTGTGTGAGAGTGTGTTAGAGTGTACCAACGTGTGTGCACAGCGCCTTTTTCCATTAAAAATCGCCTCCACGCGCCTTTTTCCCCACACATCTTCCCACTCATCGACACTTCCAGTTTATAAGCCCCCCCTATAATTATCCCCCCCCCTATAATTATACACCCTCCTAGAGCTCGAACGAAAAAATTAGCCACCGGGGGGCTAATTATAGGGTTTACGGTATATGGCGGACACTTTTTTCCTCGCATCTCATGGATTCCTCTGATAATTTGTATGATGAAACCTTGTGCCCACTGCAACACTTTTTTCTATTGGCCAATGTGTCAAAAATCCGCCATTGTGGCGCTAAAATTCGATGTTGTTTTTCTGTTTGAAGCTGATTTGAATACAAATGCTGATTGACATCGCAAGTGAAATAAACGTTCATAGGGCAACTTTCTACGCTGAATCCAAATGTCAGGTCCTCATTTTGGTGAGCTGTTATTTTTTGCGTTTTTTTGCGATATGAAAACTACAAAAAAAGATTTAGGGCAATTTTTGAATACTGTGCCACATATGATTTCCCCCTCATTCGATAGCCCAATGTACCCTCTATACTAGAAAAAATATGGCGACTTCAAAAGCGCGGACCTAAAAGGCCAAATTTGGACTTGAAGGGCCCCAGTGTTGAGAGTTGACGTAGGGAAAATGGACTCGCGAGCCAATAACTTTGTCGTTTCTTGGCCGAATTTGCTGATTTTTGGATATGATATATGCCGTCTCATCGCACCTTAGCAGTTCAAATTTCAGATAAATCCTGCTACAAAATCAAGAACTGTGCAGCACAACGTTATGAGAACCACTTTTAGCCACTGTTTTGGAACTGTCACGGTGGCGCTATTTCAGTTCCAGCATGTTGGCTGGTGGGGTGGACTTCTCTTTACTATAGAAAACCCCACAGAATGAAACCACATGTCAGCAGAGGAGCCTGCCGATATTTGTTTTGAAACTGGTAATGTTGAGTATCATGATGATCCACAGTTTGAAACTGTGGATGACCAAGTGACTAATCAACTGTTCAATAGTGAATGTTTTCTGTGAGGGATCGATACTAGACGTTGTAGAACGTTGTATACATTGATTGATGTGCTACATGACATGTCTGGTTCGTAAACAACATCTTGATTAGGACTTCTGAGTTTGCATTCTACAGTCACATATAATGTTTGGTCTTGGCAGGCTCATAGCTTCCATGTTTCCCAGCTGTTTTTGTTGATTTTTGGGTATGTTATGCGCTCCATCATCGCGTTTCATTGGCTCAAAATTGGGCCAGTTTTGTCGCGAAACTCGTGAGTTGGGGCGGCATCACTTCCCAGTTTCACTTCCACCATTCAAATTCAGGAGGCGCTGGATCGGCCTGTCGACGCGCTCTCCATTTGCTGACATGTGGTTTCATTCTGTGGGGTTTTATGTATATAGTAAAGAGAAGTCCGCCCCACCAGCCAACAAACACACTGGAACTGCAATAGCGCCCTGTGACAGTTCCAAAACAGTGGTTAAAAGTGGTTCTCATAACGTTGTGCTGCACAGCTCTTGATCTTGTAGCAGGACTTATCTGAAATTTGAACTGCTAAGGTGCGATGAGATGGCATATATCATATCCAGAAATCAGCGAATTTTGGATATGTAATATGAATAGGATGCAAAGAAACGACAAAGTGATTTGCTCGCGAGTCCATTTTCCCTATGTCAACTCTCAACAACGGGGCCCTTCAAGTCCAAATTTGGCCCTTTAGGTCCGCGCTTTGGAAGTCGCCATATTTTTTCTAGTATAGAGGGTACATTGGGCTATTGAATGAGGTGGAAATCATATGTGGCACAGTATTCAAAAATTGCTTTAAATCTTTTTTGTAGTTTTCAAATCGCAAAAAAACGCAAAAAATGACAGCTCACCAAAATGAGGACCCGATATTTGGATTCAGCATAGAAAGTTGCCCTAGGAACGTTTATTTCACTTGCGATGTCAATCAGCATTCGAATTTTAGCGCCACAATGTCGGATTTTTGACACATTGCCCAATAGAAAAAGTGATGCGGTGGGCACAAGGTTTCGTCATGCAAATTATCAGAGGAATTCATGAGATGCGAGGAAAAAAGTGTCTGCCTGTTTTGCAAATTGTGCGACTCTTACAGAAGTTGACTCTTAAAACTTTTGAAACGTTTCAGCTTTCCAGGCACAGCACCATCCACTCTGTTACATGCGTCGCTCGCGTTACACCATTGTTATCTGCGATTTGCTAGTTTGGAACGAAAGTGCACCAGTGCCATTTTGTTACACAAGGCACCTCTGCTAGCAAAGCTGTGTTGACGGTTCATTTGTAGTGCATGATTCCCATGTGGTCAGGTTGACCTGATCTGTGCAATGCAAAGCTAGTGAAGGAACTAGTTTTAAACAGCCGCTGAAGTCATTGAACTGCACCATCTGACAAACCGCAATGATCATAACGCAACACTTGCACAGCACACATAGATCACGTAAACCTAATGGCAATCTGTATTGTTGCCTAAACCTTGACAATGGGTCTCTGGACTTGTCTCTAAACTTCTCAAAACTTTGCATGCGCCTGGCAGCACTCGAGTCTAAAAATGACGTGCACCATATCCAACGTGCAATACTAGAAAAGCATAGTGCTAAACGTTCGGTGTCGCTAGTGCAGAAACATGTTTTGGAAAATTTTCCGGCCTTACCTGTCATAGCAAAGCTACAAGTTTGGAAATTGGGGGGTCAAGGCCAGCCACCTAGCCCTATTGGTTGCTAGTAATAAGATTTCTATGCTAGAGATATTTTTTTCCTTAGCAAAGCGAAATTTTTTGGGGGGTCAAGCAGGGGGTCAGGCACACACTTGATATCAAGGTGGGTGACGCTTTAGGAGATAGAGAAGGCAGAAGCGAGGACGTCCACACCCGTGTGTACACAGTAATGCACTGATGCGCTGGCTCACGGAGTGATGGATGCTCTGATGCCAGCCACCTCTCTCTCTCAGATCATCCAGTGCTGCGTCTTGCAGCACTTGTCGAGAAGCTTGCACTGGTGCGCCACCAGGCTGCAGTGGATGTTTGGTCGCCTCAGAGAAGCTGAGAGTGTTCATCTGCAGACATACTCTCTTCCTCAGCTTGGTAAACGCTCAGTCATGCAAGGCTCTCATGTACTCATGGTGTCCAGCAATGGATTGCCTGCCCTTCTTCTCCTCACTCTTCAACCAGCGACTGAGAGTCATGTTCGCTCTGTCTGTGAGCCAAGAGTACAACCTGACCCATGCCAGCTCGCCACTGTTCGTTGTCCGCCACTTCATGACACTCTTCCCGGCCTTGACTATGGAGTGTTCGAGGTTCTTCTCCATCGTGAGTGCGAATGGAATGCCTCCTCCTCCATCGATGGAGGTGCTTTCCAGAGGGTCCTCCTTGGGATAGCCCTGTTGAATGCACCCAGTCTTGTCGACACAGGCTGCCATTGGCACCATCCATGGCACTGAGGTGTTTGGGGATGAGGGGAATGAGGTTGAAAGTGGTAGAGACTTTACATTAACCATGCGTAATCCCAGATTTGACCCAAAAATTTTGCTCCCAGACCCAGAAATTTTCCTCCCAGATTGGACACGCCCTGGTCCTATCCATAACCATGCGTTTTCCCAGATTTACCCAGGCATCTTGCTCTAGGACCCAGACATTTTGCTCCCAGACCCAACAATTTTCCTCCCAGATTGGACAGGTCTGGGTCCTATCCTTAAGCATGTGTTTTCCCAGATTTACCCAGAAATTTTGCTCAAGGGCCCAGAAATATTACTTTTTTGTAATTTTTTAGAATAAATCTTAAAAAGGTGTGTCTCCAAATTGGTCCTAAAAATGCTCAAAAAAATCGGCCAGATCCGTCAAGCCATAAAGGAGAACTGGTTGGTAACAGATGGATGAACAGACAAACAGACAGATCATTGCGAACTTATCACCCATTTATGAACTCGCTGCTCATCTGTATAAAAAAAAAACCCTCAATGCGCTTTTCACCAACAAAGCTCTTCACACATTGACCCTTCTTGTCTATCAGCTCCCTTTGAATCAGCTCCCACTACAATTGCATCCTCTTCAATGGCCTGAATGAAACAATTAGCCCCAACCCCTTCAGGGGGCTACTTATATGGTTTGTAATACATATGTGGTATTTTTGTAAATTCAAAAATTTATGCAATCCAGCTATATGCTCCAGAGCAAGCATTTTTCTATTCTTGGTCATTTTAGCCCTAGCAACTATATCAGGCAATTTCAAAATCGACCTTGTAATGAACTTTACCAAGAGAGATATCAGTTTCAAAGTTGATTTTGCTGGTGATACAGTAGTGCATCAAGGATTACTACCAACTGAAATATATTCTGCAATGCAGTTTTTTTATGACATGCCAGCAACCATAACAAAATACAACACTGTACCAAAGATTGTGTACCTCACACCACTTGCAGTATTCCCAGATATTCGACCAACAGTTGCCAAGGTATGCTGAACAGTCTTTTTATATGTTGTGTATATGTAGCTATAAAACAATTCTCTACATTCCTTGCTTCAACAGTGTTAGCAAGCTAAAGCTAAAGCTAAGTTTTATGTAATCAGCTGTGGTTTACATTACATCTGAAAGTGGCATACCTACAGGTAGGTGGGTAGTGAACTGTGATTCTGAGAGGTGGATGCGCCATTCCATTAAGTGAATGCCACGAATTGAGGTACAGTATTTCAGTAAACTGTAGTGACTGTGCTTATTTTGTGGGGCGGGCTGGGCCGGGCCGGGCCTGTGATATTGAGCAGTTGGACAGGGCGGGCCGGGCCAGGCCTGCGTTTTGAGGGTGCGGGCCGGGCTGGGATGGGTTGGACTATCTGGCGGGCCAAGCCGGGCCGAGATGTGCAGGCCCATGCTCATCCCTAGTGTCCAATGCCAGCGGCCTTGCCCATCAGATCATGTTGGTTGTTCGGTACACTGTCATTGGCACTGCATTTCTTGAGCTGATTTTGAACTTTGGTTCGTTCACTAGATTCTTCCACTGTATTTGTATTGTATGTAGGTAGTAACATGTGATGCACATTCTTGAACTCTGCCATCGTCCCTCGCATATGTGGCCACTGCTTTGTCTAACTTTGGATTTGATTTGCACTTGTATCGAGTCTGATTATTTTAAACTCTAGAATTCCACCGAAGCCATTGCAGTTGCCTCTGAAGCCGCCTCTAAACTCTTTTGGAGCATTCTAGTGTAGTGTTGCAGTGGTGTGTCTGGAAACGTGCTGTTCTCCATAGTTGCTGCCAGGACCATTACTTCATTATTGGATACCTCGTCAATATGTGTTGCACCATTGAGGCACGTCTTTAGACACATGACTGGCCAACTCATGGAAGAAATTGATGAGATATACAGGTGCAATGAGTTGATGATGAGATGATGGTGATATGAGAACCAACGTTCTGTTTCTGATATTTCTTGCATTGTATCGTAGAATTGTATCATCTTTCAGGAATGTCATTGGCCCAGAGATTACTCTACTGACCTGGTGCTTGAGGTCATGGACTAGATTTTTAAATTTGTCTTTGTACTCATCTTTGTACAGAGCTTGGAAGTGGTCTTTGGCATCCCCTTAGGCTTAAATGTGCTGGTCAGCAACATCCGATTGATCCCTTGCCATCCATTCCATATACTTCTGTACTTCTGCAACCCATTCTTCAAAAGTGAGATTGTCCTTTTTAACTTTGCCATAGAAGAGTTTCGGTTATGTGATGTAGATGGCATGGGTCGTCTGCACACCAGCTCTTTCCTGCATCAGCTCCGAAAGTTCCATTCCTGATGATTCACAACTGCCATCAGAATTTTCATATTTTTATTTGCATTTGTTGATGTTGCTGCTGCTGCTGAATTTGGAGCAGCATTAAAACAATCGGCTCTGTACCAACTGGAGGTAGCAGCTTGCAGCAGCTGTTGAGTCTTGGGCATTTCTACCGACTGTTGGAAGGTGCTAGCATCACAGTTTGCAACATACAGGGTGGCCCACTTATCCATCCAGAGTTTTGATCACTTGTAACTTTGCGCATACTGAGCAAGACGAAACAAAATTTATACAAAATACAGGTACAGGTTCAAAGTTGTTGCGCGCCAAATAATGATGGCATTGCTGGTCAGCCACTTCAACGTGACCTCTGTTTTCGATCACATAACATTCTCATAGGTCAGGTGTGACTCGCATTCGTGCAGCGTCTTCTGGCGTATTTTGGCAATGATTCTGTCAAATACGTCTACAGGGCGCTGCTTCGACTCGGCAATGTTTGCAAACGTTCCTGGAACGCGCCACCGCCAACGCGCCAGGTGCAATCTCATTTTCTGGACTGTACAGTAAATCATAAACTAAAAAGCGCGCTCATCCGATAATATCGCACCATTCTGGCACATCGCATAAGATGTTCTTAAAAATCGGCGCACAACAACTTTTTATACCTGTACCTGTATCTGGTACAAATTTTGTTTTGTTTTTTTTTCAGTAAACGCAAAGTTATCACTGATCAAAACCGTGGGTAGATAAATGAGCCACCCTGCACAGCTCTGTGGCTGGTCAGTTTTCGATTGCATCTACCACATTGTTGAGTAACCCGCAAAGTCAGATAGCTAGAGCGCTCAGTGCTATCGTGGTCCAAGTTGTGATGACGAACATGCAAGAAACTTGGCTTAGGCTTGACTGCCCTGACGAATGCCTTCTTGGCCACTCTTTCTTCTTCTTCTCTTCTCACTGGGGGACACTCGTGCCATCGATCGTGTCAGCTCATTCTGGAGTAGCGAATAGTTGGTGGGGCCATCGATGGTATTGCCAGAAGAGGAGGCTTGTCCTCCTCCTGTGTGAAGCCCTTGTGTGATGTCATTGTTCAGCATTGAGACAAGGATCTTCTGTCATAACGAATAACAAGATTGCCTGGTGCTCCATAATATACTGGTCAATGCATACCAAGCAGCAGTGCTGAGCTGTTTGTAACCACTAGATTTTCTGTTTGTACTGCCGAACTACAAGTAATGCAGTAGCGACCATCCCTTGTATGCAGTATAGCTATCACTGGCTTGTACAGGGTGCCCCACAGTGGGTTTTTTGACTTGGATCGGCCACTGTACCTTTCTGCATTGGCAGATTTAGTCATTTGTTTGTATGTAGTCACTACCAATGATAACTTAGATTTTCTCTGTGGAGGGGCTGCAATTTTAGGGGGAGGGATAAAAAGGGGGCTAATTTGAGGGTGTATTGTATTTAGATTTTGATTGTAAACATTTGAAACATTTTAGGAGGTTGATGCTTTTGTGTATATCAGCATAAATGAACATTTATTTCATATTAGAAAAATGTCACGACTGCGGTATGACATTACAAACACAATTGCATACAGACAAGTATTCCTTTTGCAAAAGCACTTGAAATTGTTCTTTAATGCAATGTCCATTTTTGAGAAGGACTTTAAAGCAGAATCTGAAGATATGCTTGCCAAGATCAAGTGAGATCATGTAGAACAACTAATGTTTGTCTACAACACTTAATTTATCACTGAAATAAAATCATGTTTGTTTGCGTCATACAGGGTGTATCAAAATTATATGCCCCCCTAGGGAAATACTGGTTGGATGGATGTAGCTGAAACTTAAAAAGTAGGCCAAACAAAAATACATAACCAATTCACTCAAACCAAGCAACCGAGCATCAAGATAGGAGCAATCATCCAAAGGGGTACAGTGAAAAAAAGTTGGTTTTGCGTAAAACATTACTGTGTGTTTTATGGCAACAATATCTCGTTGAATGGTAAACATGTTGAATGTTTTAGACAAGTGTTGAGGGCCATGTCACACGTATGAAAGGTCAATGACACTGACCCAGTGTGTCTCATCGATGAAGTGGCTGCAGTCATTTTCTGAATGCATGCAACACAGGTGCATAGTTCATCACCAGAAATGGGTGGCTCAGGCCTCAGAAGCTCTAGCGATCAGAACAATGGGTCACCAAGCACAGGAACAGAGAGCCACATGACTTGGCCATCACCAACCGATCTGACGTTGGCCCACCACTGCTGATTCTCCATGAAATGGGCAAAGTGGTGACAGCAGCAAGATTGTTCACTGTACCTTGGCTGATTGCTCCAATCTCAACGCTCGGTTGTTCATTTTGTGTGAAAATTAATTTGGTCATGTATTTGTGTTAGGCCTATGTACATGTATGTTGAATTTCAGCTAAATCCGTCCAACCAGTATTTTCCTAGGGGGGGGGGGGGGCGGGCATACATGTAACTGGGGGGGGGGGGGGGGGGGGGGGGGGGTTGCCCGCCCCCCAGCCAGAATTTTACCCCTACCCAGCCCCCCCCCCCCAGACCCCCCCAAAATTTTCCTGAAGTTTTCCAACTTGCCAACAATTGTACAAAGTAGTGTACTTTTTGCCTTTCTCGGTCTATTTTGGCCTTAAAACAGCTAAATAACGCTATTTATAGCCTATTTTAAGGCTTTTTTGACCTATTTTTGACTGAAAAGTGCCTATTTAGACACTTTTTTGGAACTATTTTTTCACTTCTACCTCCATCTTCAAATCTGAGTACCCCCCCCCCACGCCCCCCCAGAAGTCTCTCAGACCCCCCCCACTTCAAAAACCCGGTTACATGTATGGGGACGGGTAGGAGCATATACAGGTCGTTTTGTTACACCCCGTACAGTCAGTGTTGTTTGAATGTTGCATATTGCTGTTGCCTGAAAGGCGTTTATCACATTGCACCCCAACACAACAGTTTTACTAATGATGATAATACCAATAAATCTTCATGATAATAAGATATGTTTCGAGCACTCCACATTACCATTATGATGTTTCCATATTACCACTATTTCCATTCTACATGGTGGGCCACTGCAAACTTCAAATGTTTGATCGCTAATTTCTCCAGCGATCCTGTGTGAATTTTGTTGAAATTTTGGGGATATGTAGAAAGGTATAACTTAGATCCACGACAAAGTTCAGTTTATTCCACCCACCCAATCATCTGTTATCACCTTTCATAGAAAACGAGTTAATTTTCAATGTGTCATCCATCATCATTGTCAACACACCTGGCGCACCTCTTATGTAGCTACAGAATGCCGAATTTTGGAGTTGTTATTTATATTATTATTGTTGTTATATTGTTATATTATTGTTATTTATATGGCGCTGCCCTGTGATCTTGTGATCCAGCTTATGGCCATTGTGCCGTGTCGATGGTTGTCATCAAAAATAAAGCTTAAAAAAAAGTTAAAAAGAGTGTAGCATGCATGTGTTTAAATGCATTCTCAATGGCTTCTTTGAGCTGTTCAACAAATTTTCCCGCTGGGCATATACGAGTTCTTTCATTATGCTCCAGATGGAGAAGTCAACAAGACTGAGATCTGGCAATCTAGGAGGCCATTCAATCGGTCCCTTTCAGCCAACCAAACAGTCGGGAAAGGCCTGAGTCAGTCAGCTGCTGATCTTCTGTAGCTAGAAAGTACTTTCTGTACAATCAAACCATAATCGTTCTGTAGCTAAGAGGTGCGCAAAGTAATGATAGTGAATAGACTCGTTCTCTATGTTAGACCATAACAGATGATCGGGTGGTTGAAATAAACTGAAATTTGTCGTGGATCAATGCTGGGCCTTTCTACACAAGCGCCAACAATTTTAACAGAATCCATGCAGGAATGCTTGGGAAATTAGCGATCAAACGCCAGAAGTTAATGGTGGCCCACCTTGTACTGATACTCTTACACTCCTTTGCCCTGCTGCACACATTTTTTTCTCTGAATAACTGTCACCAATGCTGACATTGTTGTGGAAGGGGGTAGTTAATTTCTGAGAGAGCAATCTAGAGTTGTAAAAAAAACCAAATGACAAACTCAGGTGCTTTTTACTTTACTCAGGTGTCTTTTTTTTAAATTAGTATGTTCCATTTTTTTGAAAATCGAAGTAAGTAGTACTGCAGTACAGTTGTACAAAGTATCGAAGTATCAAATGCATAGACATCACTAATATGTGTGCAATGGGTGACATGTGACAGACAAACATTGGCATATAATACACAAAAGTAGCAAAAAGTAATCAAAAAAGAGAAAAAGGCTTCTTTCACAGAAAGAAAACTGAGAGCCACGTTTCTAAAAAAAATACTATACTGTTTTTGAAATAAAAATGGTTGAAAAAAAAACTTAACAACTCTAGGGACAACAACATCTACCCCAAACACCCAGTTCCCAGTTCCAGGTATGGAGGTGGAGGGGGTCAGGTGGGGGTGGGGTAGAGCTGGGGTAGGTCAGTGACTGATTCTGAGTGAGGGTCCAGAGACAAGAAAAGTAAACTAAAACCTACAGGGTGGGCCAGCCTCGACTCCACCTCTTTGTTCAAGTATAGCTCGAGGGTGGATGAAGCGACTTTGATAAAATTTTAAACACCAATAGCAGTCAGTCTAACTTAGACTTCCTTCTAGTTGCAGCGAGATCTATTGCGTTGTTCAAAAGATACGCACAAAACAATTTGTATGCGATAAAATGCGTGTTTCCAAAGAACTGCAGTGCAGCTTTTTGAAACAAAACAATTTTTTGCTCGAGTATCCTGCTGTCACGACAGAGATCCTCTTTGGAACCGCGCGTTTTCAGTGTAAAACAATTTTACAAACCGGACAACCAAGCTAAAGTTATTTGTCGATTTAAAGTTGAGTCCCCAACAACAAAAACGCCACCACACAACACTGTCTCAGCGACCGTAATGCGCTCCAAGGAGACTGGCGCAGTTGCCAATCGCCCACATCCGATGCCAATGCCAGTCAGCACTGGATCAATGGAAGAACGCTTTTCGCGTGCGATTCAGAAATCACTGGAAAATTCGACATAATGACAATCGCCAGAGAACGTACATTTTACAATATACATTCTGTGCAGAACTTTTGAGCAATGCGATGGATCTGGCTGAAACTTGGAGGAAGTCTAAGTTAGACTTAGTGCTACGTGTGTTTAGAATTTCATCAAAATCGCTTCATCAACCTACGAGATATACATGAGCAAAAAGATGGAGTCGAGGCTGACCCACCCAGTATGTAAGTGCCCCAGGCCATTTCTCAGGTTGGGTGGCTTACTATTTTGTACTATGAAGGGCAATTGCAATGGTGCATGCACATATACACACAAGACAACTTTTCCACTGTCAAACCATATTCATGGTAAAGAATGAGCAAGGACACATCCATTTTCTGAACAAATCACATTTATCTAAATAACGAATGAGAGCTGGTGCTGCACTGAGAAACTTTTCAAATCAAAATTGTCTCCAATGTGACTCTCTTGGGGTAAGCACCCACTCCATTATGAGAGAGTAAGACAAGTGGACAGGGTCGCAAAAATTCACGTTATTTGCGACGTTTCGGCCGCTACACGACAGTAGGCCTTTCTCAAGCGATTGCAAAGACACAGACTACTCTGAGCTGAACTCACTGAGCGGCTTGTCGCAGTTGGCCGCCTACACGGCCTCCAGTGAAGAAAGTGAGCACGCTGCGTCGTCAGTTGTGCCGGGTCAAGACCAAGACCCCGACACAGCGGTCAAGCGACGACGTCGTCTACCGCATCCCCTGCGCTGACTGCGGCCTCTCCTACAAGGGTCAGACTGGGCGTTGGCTCTCGCGCCGTCTCTACGAGCACGACCGCTCCCTGGAGAAGGGCGCCACCGCGTCCTCGGTGCTCGTCCAGCACGCGGTTTCGACAGGCCACCAGATCGCCTTGGACTATGCTGAGGTGGTCATGCGCGAACCGCACCTCGCGCGCCGCCTCGTCAGAGACGATCGCCGATCGACGACGACGAAGAGACGATCGCCATCGCGCGCGACCCAGCAGGCGAGATGGTGGGCAACCGCAGCTTCCAACTGGACCTGTCGTGGAACACATTCCTGACCAGCTCCCCCCGCCACTGACCAGTTCGCTACAGGGTGTTTCATATATATATTCCACCCCCTTACAGCTAGCTTCCCTGAACCGGTTGCGCTCACATTTTGCAAACATATACCCCGTTTGGCTGCGAATTGGAATACCAAGTTTTGTTGATTGTCATGCAGGGGCCTACTGATTTATAAATATTTTTAAAAACATCGAAATTTTCGAGTATTTTAAAAATTAAAGTTTTTAATACAGTTCGATAATACATAATTTTTAATACATTTTAATACAAAATGCTAAGATGTTTTGGATTTGATCATGTTTCGGTAGAGAAAACTGCGAAAAACTATCAGTTGTTGGTCCAGTTATTTGACCAGCACAAAGTTTTTGAGACATTGTTGACAACACAGTTATTACGCGAGGCAACAACAGAGCAACAGCGCAATCAGGGTGTACGCGTCAGCGTACAACCCTAATATGTGACGACTTCTCAATGCGGATTTTTAAATTTTCGATCGCCTATAACTTTTGATTGCCTGAACGGATTTCAGCGCGTTATGGCTCAAATAAACCGCCTTCTTCTGGGGCGTCGAACGCGCCATAACGCGTTTCCTTTCTTTGCTGCAAGGGAGCGATACCTCCGAAAATGTTGTGGAAACGCGGGTTTTTTTTTTCTTCTTGTTCTCTGCCACTTTTTTGGACCGCCGCTCCCGAACGCCGCTAGCGATTGGGCTGAAACTTGGCATGGATACACAGTCTATGATGGCAATTTCGACCTCCAATGCATTTGCTCCTAGTCGATTCCAATCTTGAGTTATGGCCGATTTTGCCCGATTTTTTGGACATAGCCGATTTTTTGGCCAAAACTTTGTCACCTATAGGCGCTTCAACCGCTCATCGGAGAGATTCGCTATAATGGTGAAAGTTGACCGCCCAGACATGTAGCATTTCACTTTCAGCAAATCAGGCGGCTCCGACGTCCATGTCGCCGTAGCCGAATTTTTTTGATAGTTCCGACAAGAGTAAAACTCCAAAAAAAGCCATGTAAACCCCCAATTTTTTTTTTGATTTTCGCGAACAATACGTCAAGGCGAGTCATCGGTAGTCAATGCTTTAAAAGTTTCATCACTGGATAATGAGATATGACCTCCCGAACCTTTCAAAAATTATTTTATTTTTATTTTTTTTTTAATATTTTTTTTGTTAAACTAATCGGTATGAAACTTTGCAAGCATATGCTGCATACAATCAGAAATTAATCCCCCAAATGGATTCTTTCTAAATGCCCACAATCTTGAGATCCGGAACACTTAGTAATGTTGCATCTTGGACAATAAATCGAGAGGTCGCGGGTTCGACACCCGCTGGCGTCTCTGCCATCTCCTGAAAACCAATCAATACTGCGTTATCCCAGTGTCCTTTCCTGCTCCACCCATGTTGTTCCCACGACTCATCCTACATTTTTTTTAGTTTTTTTTTCGTTTTTCTTTTCAGATGTTTCAGAAATATTTTCTTTCAGAAATATTTTTTGGCTGACTTTATCAAAGCAGTGAACATCAAGTGCTTTTGAGATGTGCACTCTTATGTGCAACCCCACAAGGCGCGCATGCATGAATGCACGTACGCACGCACACACGCACGCACGCACGCACGCCCACACTCTCGCATGCAGGCACTCTCGCACGCACGCACGCACGCACGCACGCACGCACGCACGCACGCAGTCTCGCACGCACGCACGCACGCCCGCACTCTCGCACGCACGCACGGTCGCACGCACGCACGCACGCCCGCACTCTCGCATGCAGGCTCTCTCGCACGCACGCACGCACACACGCACCGACGCACACACGCACGCGCGCACTGACGCACGTCTGCACTCTTGCACGCACGCACGTATGCACTCTCGCACGCACACACCGCCGCACGCACGCACGCCCGCACACTCGCATGCACGCACTTTCGCACGCACGCACGCACGCACGCACGCACCGACACACGCACGCACGTCCGCACTCTTGCACGCACACACCAACGGACGCACGCACGCCTGTACTCTCGCACGCACGCACGCACGCACTCATGCACGCACGCACGCCATAGTTGACCACCATCTTGGCCGCGCAGAGGGCCACGTAGGACGCGTCCTCAACAGGCATGCTGATGGTGGTGGCATCCTCGTGGTCAGGCTTGGGGTAATAGTGCGCCACTCGCTGCGCGCGCGTGCGCAAGCATGCATGCATGCACGCACGCACGCACGCACGCACGTACTAGAACCACTGTATCAGGAATTAGGAAAAACCACTGTATTAAGGAAAAATTTGCAGGCAGCTGCAAAAAAGGAGAATATGTGACTTTCCCCAGACTGAACTACAGAAACAACAATGGTAGAACATTGCAGTCAAGTCCACTTTGAAAAATGATTGTATAAGAGCATTGCAGTGATGTGGAGTCCACTTTGAAAAACGATTGTATAAGAGCATTCAACGATAGGAACCATCGATTTGCCTGTCACATATTCGGCGTTTTTATCGCGAGCTATTTTATTTCAGAAAACGGCACGCACGCACCAAGTAATGATACTTTTTGGTATGGTATGGTAAATTGGGTTTGCAGAACAGCTCCATATTATATACCTTAACAGCCTGTTGTGTACATAGTACATACACTCTCTGGGGCAGCGTATGGCCTAATGGTAGAGAATCGGCCTCTTGCGCACATGGTTCTGGGATCGATTCTTGATGGAGCCACTAGATCAAGTGATGCCCTTTCAGTGTACTTTCTTGTGTCATCACTGCTCCAGATTACAGATGGCGTTAGCGCAACGAACTTCTAGCAGTGTGATACTGTCCATACAGCGATCCCGACTGCACACGTGTTTGCAGAACAGAACAATTAGGAGATACCATAAGTATGGTAGATTCAAAATTATCGATTCGTTCAATCGTCATATGTATTTCCGTGTCTGTGGGCGCGCGTGCGTGCGTGCACGCGTTTGTGCATACAGGTACGTGCGTGCGTCCATGCACGCGCGAGCATGTGAGGGTGTGCATTTCTGTGGATATGCACTATGGATATCTCTGTTATGCGTAAGTCCCACACCACTGTACTTTGTGCAGTCTGTCATTATGCAGCGAGCGGTAAAAACGCCGAATATGTGACAGGCAAATCGATGGTTCCTATCGTTGAATGCTCTTATACAATCGTTTTTCAAAGTG
Source organism: Paralinhomoeus sp. GSCO2_6 (assembly GCA_030248085.1). NCBI lineage: Eukaryota > Metazoa > Nematoda > Chromadorea > Monhysterida > Linhomoeidae > Paralinhomoeus > Paralinhomoeus sp. GSCO2_6. The sequence continues at coordinate 68,623 of JASAMY010003622.1, forward strand.
GACTTGACTGCAATGTTCTACCATTGTTGTTTCTCTAGTTCAGTCTGGGGAAAGTCACATATTCTCCTTTTTTGCAGCTGCCTGCAAATTTTTCCTTAATAAATAATCTGTGTGGCCCCTATCGGCCTGCCAAACGGTCTAGAATTGCTTTGACATGGAGGTAAGCAGCCTATCAAATAAGTTCATGCCAGTCTCTCGCTCTTCCAAGCACAGAGCAAGGTGACCAAACAGTGATAGTTTTTCGCAGTTTTCTCAACCAAAACATGATCAAATCCAAAGCATCTTAGCATTTTCGGAATCAGCTCGACGAGCCGCGTCGAACTGTTTTAAAACTTTAATTTTAAAAATACTCGAAACAATTCGGTGTTTTAAAAAAAATATAAATCAGTATCCCCTGCATGAAAATTAACAAAACTTGGTATTCCAATTCGCAGCCAAAGGGGGTATATGTATGCAAAATTTGAGCTCAATCGGTTCGCGGAAGCTAGCTATAGGGGGGTGGAATATATATATGAAACACCCTGTACATTGTGTGTACAACGTACTTTGTACATCGCTGCTAAAAAACTAGTCTGCGTCCCCTCCCCCCCTCTCTGGCCATACGCTGTGACAGCGCGCGTGTCCGCTCGCATCCGCATCTGTGTCTTTGTAATCACTTGGGAAAGGTCTGCTGTCGTGTAGCAGCCGAAACGTCGCAAATGAAGTGAATTATCGCGACCCTGTCCACTGGTCTTACTCTCTCATTATGATAATTACTGGTCGCGCCCTCTCTCTTCCTTCACCCACTCCATTGTTATGACATGCACCAACTCCCAGGGTACTATTGGATAATTTATTGTATTTACTGCTTTTTATAAAAGTTGTATTACTATAATTTGGTTGGTTTGTTGCATCTTATATCTTACTTCCATATTACTCATTATTTCACCAATAAAGTACCAGGTATTTGCACAGCATACATTGTAATATCATTTAGATCAGGAGAAGAACCTTCTCAGTCACTGAAACAACTAATTCATGGAAACATAGACTTCAATGTGGACATGCTGACTTTATATTTACAAAATAAAAAAAGAGAGTGTGGTGCCATTTCTGTGATGTTGGAATTTGAAGCTGGTCTCATATGCTGACAAAGCAGTGATGTGGCATTTACATGGTTGACATTAAGAGGCGTTCCACAGAATTTCCAGGTATCAGATGCCTGCCAAAGATAGATTTTGCTAAAATCGATCTTAGGGGGTCCAGACCTTGTGTGCAACCTAAAAGTGAAGTCATGCTGCAGCCTACACTTTACCAACAATGGCAGGAACACAACAAACTGGGGTCCCACCATTGGTGGTACAATGTTGAGAAAAAAAAGCTATTTGGTGGCACAACACTTACAGCCATTTTTGCAAAATTAGTGCACCCAATTTTGGAGCATTGTAACATAAGTGTGGGTGTGCTAGTGGAGCGAGCTGCTTTTGGGTGCTTTTGGGTGTGCTAGTGGAGTTGTTAACGTAGTGGTGCCAAATACCAGCCACCCTCCTAGGCACATCATCCTCGAGAGAGGTGGCCCAAAAGGTTTACCCCCATTTCCTTCCCCCACAGTTCCTCGCTCCCCAATTCCTCGCTCCCCATTTCCTCGCCCCCAATTCCTCGCTTTCTCAGTTCCTCGCTTTCTCACTTCCTCGCCCCCCAGTTCCTCGCTCCCCAATTCCTCGCTCCCCAGTTCCACCAACTTCTCCCTTCTCCTCCAGCTGGATGAGTTGTGGAGCAGTGCTAGTGATGGCCGTGTGCACCTCATGCAGGCTTTCTATTGCTGCCGGTGGCTGGAGCCTGTGACGGGGCAAACTGGTGGGGGCGTTGGCCTGCCTAAGGGTAGTGTACGTGCAAGTTTCAGTCAGACCCATCGCTCAGGACGAGTGAGAAATGAATTTTTAAAATTTAAATTTTTGTAACACAAATCAATTTCTCAGCACTGACGCAATGGAGGCTGGTAAGAACAGTGGCGTGATGGTCCCAGTGTACCAAGGGTGCGCACACACTATGCGTGAGATCGATCCGCATGAGACTCCGGTTTGGTGAACCTGAAGGTCTTGATCTACTTCAACACCCAGGCCAAGTACTGGTCGGTGTGGCCAGGGCCAAATTGTTAGAGAACAACACTCCAAAGCGACTCTGAGCAGTCGCACACGCACGCACGCACGCAGTCCAAGTCCTTGCCCGAGTACCCGCTGAGTGCTAAGTGTGTCGGTTAGCGCGTCCCACCATAAACACAGATGGAAGGGGAGAAAGTTAGGAACTTGGGAGCGAGGAAATGGGAGGCGAGGAACTGGGGAGCGAGGAAGTGAGAAAGCGAGGAATTGAGAAAGCGAGGAACTGGGGGGCGAGGAAATAAGGAGCGAGGAACTGGGGAGCAAGGAACTGGGGGGGGGCGAGGAAATGGGGGCACGCCGGCCCAAAACAAACAAGATCCATTTTTGGCTCGATTTTCGCCATTTCAGCAGTCTCACTTGAGAGACCCCTCTGGAGGGGGTGAAAGTCGATGATCGAAACGAGGTTCCCATCCCAATAGGACATTCATCTGGACCTCTTAAAGTCGATTTTAGCAAAATCTATTTTTGGCAGGCGTTGAACACCTGGAAATTTGGTGTAGTGCCTCTTTAAACATTCATAGTTGCCAAGATGTTCTTCTCATTATTTATATTCTTGAATCAGTTTATATTGTTGCACATGTTGTCAGCATATGATATATAGATGCCAACAACTACACCACCACTGCAAGTGAAGTCAACCGATATTCAGCAGAATATGAGAGTATTGTATCATTAAAATTGACACTCTACCCAGCACAGGACAAATACGTGAAGCACTTAACTGACTGTATCCTCTTTAAATCATGCGTTCATGCTGAGGTGCTCTTTGTAACATTTGTGTGTAGCCATGGTGTATCAAAAACCAGTCGATGCCATCACGAACCAGATGTGTTGTTTATCTACTGCATTAGATGCATAGCTTTAAAAAAATTAAACTTTTAAAGGGTGTTTTTTTAAACGAAACTATTTCTTTCTTGAATAACTTTTGCTAGACGCAATTGATTAGGACGCCCTTTTGAACGTTTACGCAAAGTGCTTTGGGATTTTGTTTACAAAAGATTTCACATCAATCGGATCAATATTTAAAGAGTTATGAGCAATCAAAGCAGAGGTGCAAATTGCGCATACCATTCACAAGAAATGTGCATAAGACAGTATCTAAAACAGTTTTTAAACATTCAAAATTTTGAATTCATGTTTCACTCTTTAGCGAATTTAACATGATTGAATATTTGCAATGGTAAAGCAGCAGTTCTCCCTAGCAGACCGAGGGCGGCTTAGGGTTGAGTTTCTGCGTTGCGCAGCTCTTAAACAGCAATGAAAGGGGAAGATCGCTTTGTTTGATTGCACATAACTCTTCAAATATTGATCTGATTGAAGTGAATTTTTTTGTAAACAAAATCCCAAAGCATTCTGCATAAACGTTCCAAAGGACGTCCGATTCAATTGCGTCTAGCAAAAGTTATTCAAGAAAGAAATCGTTTCGTTTAAAAAAAACACCCTTTAGCTACCACCATTGAACTGCCTCTTTGGGGCGCATTTCACATTGTTGCAGCAGGGTGGTGGAATGGGGATATTCCTGGGGGAGTGGCTGCAGTCGGAAGCGCGACCAAGGAGCAGCAGTGGTGTAGCCAGGATTTACTTTAATGGGGAGGACCCAATTTTGAGCAAATACCCTATTCTTCAAAAGGGGCCCAGTTAAATGTTTTGAAAGATTGACCTAATTTGGACCACAGCATGCGTCGAAGCTTTTATGGTAACTGTCGAATTTTGTCATTTTTTTCTTCCGTTTCATAAGTTCCTTTTCTTAAGCTTTTCCTAAGTTATGTGTGACTAACCGTCTGCATAGGCGAAAATTTGGCTCTTGAATGCTGTTTTTTATCATTTTTACTTAGAATTTGAGAATAACTGACAAATGGCACATTGTAACAGGGGGCACCAAGCCAACATTTTTTTTGGGCTCCAACCGATTTCGGGTGTTGCAGCTGCCCCCTCTCCCTGGCTAGACTGCTGAAAAGTGGCCCACCAGCTCCATCAACAGAATAGGACAACTCGCCAATGCCAACTCGCTGCCACCAACTCGCCAATGGACAACTCGCCAACAGGGACAACTCGCTGACAACTCTGCCAACCTCATTGAATCGCTGCTCGTATACCGTAAATCCTCCAATAGTGCCCCCGGAGCACTATTTTTTCAACCTCTCCTTACCCGGGGGCACTATTGGATGGGGGGCACTATTGGAGGGGGCTTCTATTTTTTCAACCTAAAAATTTTGAATGGTAATGCTAGTTTCGCTGTCAAAATTGCCGATTTTTCGGTGATTTTGATCACTTTTGCCACACTTGATGGTTGATTTACCGCTAATAGTTGTTGAAACGTACTTACTATTATTGGTTAGTAGTAGTGTGTATACACGACATAAATGTACCTACCACTATATTTTTGCCCATAAAAGGCACATGGCACAACATACCCCTTACCCCTGGGGGCACTATTGGAGGGGGGCTCTATTATTTCAACCTTGCCGTACTCGGGGGCACTATTGGAGGGGGGGGGCACTATTGGAGGGGGGTTGTATTGGAGGATTTACGGTATAACAGTGCGTTGCTTGGGAATGACATTTAAAGCATTGACAATGAAAATGAATTTGGTGTTGGCGAGTTGTCCCTGTCCCTGCCCCTGTGGGCTAACTGTTTCGTTCGAGCTCTAGGAGGGTGTATAATTATAGGGGGGGCTAATTATGGGGGGCTTCTAAATTGGAAGTGTCGATGAGTGGAAAGATATGTGGGCAAAAAGGCGCGTGGAGGCGATTTTTAAGAAAAAAAGGCGCTGTGCACACACGTTGGTGCACTCTAACACACTCTCACACAGTCTCACATACACATACGTGTACATACATGCACATACGCGACCATACATACACCCAGACATAGAAATATGTGCCTTTTAGACGATGGTCCATTTAGGGAGGGGGCGCAATTATAAGAGGGAGGCTTATTAACTCAAAGTGGTCTTGGGAGGATGTATTATTATAAGGGGGGGGGGCTATTCATAGGGGGCCAATTATAGGGTTTACGGCATTATGGGTTAGACGCTGATGTGCTGACCCTGAGTGGCAATTTTGACTGCACCATTTGTTCTGCCCTGTGAAGTCATACATACTTCCCTCCCCCACCACCACCAATAGTGTTCCGTGTAGTGAGCACTTTAGCAGGGACACTGTTTTGCATTGGAATGCTAGTGTCATGTTCAATTTGCAACTTGTTATGCTGAGCACTATTTTTGCCATACTCATGGATTGATAATCACACACTAGTTGGAGATGTTAGAAAATCGTTCTGGAAAATCAAATCATTAGCCAGTGTCAACAAAGGTAATTATTACTAAATTTTAATTTTTTCAAACTTTCTTGACTTAGCTTTACTATAAAACTTGCTTAATTACCAACTTAATTGACATAACCTGACAATTCTGATTTACAATTACTTTCTTATTGGTATTTCCCAATTGTGTTTTTTTTACATTGCAAGCAATCCATCGCAGTGCATTGGCATAGAACCTACACAGCCACGAATAAGGCTGCACAGCCACACATACAGAACTCAGCCAAGATGACCTCCAACCAATAGACAGAATATGGTTTACAATACAGTGTACATCAACAGTGCATATCATCACCAGCTTGTATTTCTAATCCTAAAGCAGCCTGAATTAACTAACCTATAGGTACTTCGGTATATCTATATGTATACCTGCACCTATGCAATGTTCCCCAGAATTTTCAGGATAGGATCATAGGATCAATGAGTTCGGGTGTTGTTGAACCCAACCAGCTAAAGTCGACTGATGTCTAAGCTCTACAGTGTGTGGCAGGGTTAACCCGCCAACTTTAAAAATTAATAACTCATGCTAGGAAGCGAATTTTTGTATGCGGTTTGTTGCGTTCGAACGACAATACAATGGCAATTTTAATGTAGATTATTTTATGATGTCAATGAGCGAGACCCATAAAAGAAATGTTGCAATACTGTGCAGTTTGATTTTTAAGCAACTTTTGCCACTTTCAGTAGCAATCCAATTCGAAAGTCAAAAGACAGAATAAAAAAACGGAAGGTTTTTCTTCAAAGGAGCTTGCTAAACTGGCTATTTGGTATGACATAGATCGAAGCATCTCTCAAACTCAACGAAAGTTTTGGACGGAATTTCCCGACATCCACAGGAAGCCTGGGAAAGACTTGATCAAAGGTTGCCACAAAAGACTGCTGGAGCAAGGCACTGTGCTCAAAGAAAAGAGTAGGCCGCCTGTCGGCGACGTGCACTCAGTCCACCGAGGAAAGAGTCAAGGTGGCCTTTACACAAAGTCCACAGAAGTCGACTCAACTGGCGGCACCGAACTGGGACTATTGGTTATATTGAACAGTTCGATTGATCGATTTTGCTGATATTTCGACATAAAAATTGTCATCGAATTGTTGTTCGAATGCAACAAACTGCAAAAATAAATTCGCTTCCTAGCATGAGTTATTAATTTTTAAAGTTGGCGGGGTAACCCTGCCGCACCCTGTACAGGTCCATCTTTCACTTTGAGCTTGGTTGGCTTGTGTAAAGTGTCCTTCCACCTTCACAGCATATCAAAATGGGAGGCCACCTTTAGACCAGCATTGAAACTGAAATGGCCACCTGTTTTTCTTCGAGATTATTGCTTGAGGTACAAGCTACTCAGGCAGTTGGTGGTACCTCAGGGAATCTGACCAACCTACCCAGTATCTGTCATGCTGTCCTCTGTACCAGAACATTGTTTGTGACTGGTTCTGTCAATGCAGGACGTGAGTTTGCTGAGCTATAGGTGACCAAATTTTAAAAATACCGTAAACCCTATAATTCGCCCCCCCCCCCTATAATTAGCCCCCCCCCTATAATAATACACCCTCCCAAGACCACTTTGAGTTAATAAGCCCCCCCCCCTATAATTCCACCCCCTCCCTAAATGGTACCATCGTCTGAAAGGCACATGTTTCCATGTCTGGGTGTATGTATGGTCGCGTATGTGTGTGTATGTACACGTCTGTGTATGTGAGACTGTGTGAGAGTGTGTTAGAGTGTACCAACGTGTGTGCACAGCGCCTTTTTCCGTTAAAAATCGCCTCCAGGAGCCTTTTTCCCCACACATCTTGCCACTCATCGACACTTCCAGTTTATAAGCCCCCCCCCCCTATAATTTGCCCCCCCCCCCCCTATAATTATACACCCTCCTAGAGATCGAACGAAAAAATTTGCCCCTGGGGGGCTAATTATAGGGTTTACGGTAAGTAAGTTTCATAGATGACATTGATGCCTACTCTGTTGCAGCTTGACTTTCATGTTTTACTTTCACTTTCTCGCACGAGCCACAGTGTCTATTCTGCTGAACTTTGTTGTGGAAGGCTGCCTATGCATGTGTATGACATGCCATAAATCTTCTAACAGTGCCCCCAGGGCACTATGCTTTTAACCTTTCCTTTCTTGGGGGCACTATTGGAGGGGGCACTATAGGAGAAAGCTCCATGCTTTCAAACTAGAAATTTTGAATGGCAATGTTAATTTCGCAGTCAATATTGACAACTTCTTGGTAATTTTAATCACTTGGTAAATTTTAATCCGAGTAGTTTACATGTTGAGCAAAGAGTCAAGTGTCAATTTTAGTGTCAAAAACTGGTCAGAAGGCGGTCTCGAATTTTGATGCACTGCGAGGGGTGAGCAGTGGTCAGATTTTACCCAAATCAAGGCAATAGCGCAATGTGAGTGAATCTGTAGACATCTGCCTAGGTGGTATTTAGCAAAATTTAAAACCACCTGAAAACTCTGGGAACACCTATCAATGTTATCTTTACAGTGGCTACTCAACACTTGATTGCTTTGCTTTTAGAAGCCAATCTAAAAGTTCATGAGGACCGACGAATTCGTGTGGCATTTACTGTTCGGTTTCATACAAAAGTAGCAAATGAGAGTGTCAATTTCGAATTTTATCACCTTGGCAAGATCTACAAAACGAGCATTAGCATCCCACAGCTCAAAATTGTTATTGAAAATGTGGAAACACGTATTGTTCTTACAATAATAGAAGGTTTTTTGCAGAAGCATCTAGAAACATTGAAGCCAGTATTTGAACATGAATATGTATTCCACAATGGGCCACCAGATTTTCGATTGACTGACCAAACCCAGTACAAATATCCTATTCCATCTAATCGCCAAGGTAAACTTTTGTTCTGTGACTTCATTGTAAGTGAGCCCAACCAAAATGTGCATACCATTCGTAGGCGCCCTACACCCAAACACTACAAAAGTGGCTTTGGGGGGCATAGCTAATAGACCCAATGGCGTTTATGGAGGGGGGGGGGGCTAAATATATGGGGGAGGACTGGCTAATCATGGGGTTTGTGGTATTTGCTGGTTGAACCGGTTAGTGCGCTGTTTGGGTCGTTCCACGTTCTTCGAGAACGACTGAAGCCAGGATACTGAATTGGTCCAAGCCCACATAGTCCACAGTTGTCCCTATAACATACTAAAAGCTCCCTGGAATCGATAAAGTTATTTTTCGAGATAACTCTGCAAAACTTTTTCCATGATGGTAAAAAACCGGTTTTTGCGAATTTTCTCAAAAAACTCAAAAGAATAATAGAAAGCCCCAAAAAGAGGTCCATCCACGCAAAAGCTCGTCAAGACGAATAGTATGTTACCAAAATCGTCTCGATTAGAACAAGATTTGGCCTCGAAATCTGGTGACCAAATTTAGCCACCATGAACGATCACTGTATCCCTTCTCCTTTTAGGAGGAGAAGGGACAAAAAGACGCGCGTTAAGAAAGACGCAGACGGCGGCGTCAGCAGCTATGTTCGATGTTCAGCGATGTTGTGAGCTATGTTGCTGACATGGTGACGACAATACTCCAGAACTCCGCGATGCTGCAGCAGGAGGCGTTGGGCGGGGAAGCGCTCGCCGCCGTTGTACGAACGCTCCGCCTAAAAATGGTCAGGTATCTGGAACGGATCTTGAACGGTCGGTTGGTTCTTGCCGGTTCGTGGTAGCCGTGGCCTGTAGGTCATGCACGCTGGCGCGTTCACGAGTGTCAGCGTCTCCTCGTCAGCTCGCTTTGGGCGAGAGCCACGCTCTGCTCGACTGCAGACTTTACCTGACTTATGGACACTGGTTCCTTTTGCATAGACGACGTTCAATTGGCAGCATCTGGAGCCGTCACCGTGTGTGTACCTGTACATTTGCCGCGCCCTCACAGTCGACCAAGCGTCCCGGCTGTATGCTTCCTCGCTGTACGCGCCAATATAAAAATTGAACATAGGTACATAAATGCCTACCACAGTTAGTTTGTCTGCCAGTTTTGCGGCGCACTCGCTGCGGGAGTAAATTGCCCTGACAGGAAGGAATTGCAGGAGGGCAGGAAAGGTGGGCCTCCGACTGTGCAATAGGTTTACGATGGTTTTCATGTTATCCAATTGTTCAGCAGTGTTGTTTACAATCGGCTGAGAAATTGAGATTGACCGCCACTTGGTCCAGCCGGTACATGCTCCGTGCATTCTGAGCAGACGATGAAATTTCAAGCCCGTGCAAGGAGCATTTGCTGACAGATTCAAAAAAAAATTGCCTGCGGCGCTGTTTATTTTGCATTGCGACGTAAAGGGGGCTTTGGGGCATCTTTCATAGCTGACGATTTATTTCGAAGTCTGCGCTCTTGCTGTACAAAGATAGGTATACATTAGGCAAATTGGCCCGAAATTATGAATTGTTGGTTGCCCCCTATACATAATTGTTGCCCTTCCAAACTTCAATTCCTGGCACCACCACTGGTTTGTGCCTGTACGCCCTAGAACGGGAATATACAGTTGGGGAGGGGGGTGGGGGGCGTGGGAAAATTAATCAATGTCTAAACGCGGAGAGCAGGGTACGCGATGTTGGGAGGATCTAAAAAGCCGCACCCGCTGCCACCAACAGCCCGTGCCCGTTTTTTTGTCGTGACGCCAGCATTTTCCATTTGTGTTTCCATTAAATAAGGCAGGCATAGGCTTAGGCTTAGGCTTGGGCTTAGGCACGTGCACCAATGCACGCGCGCACGCACGCAGGCACGCATGCACGCGAGGACTTCCCTTTCCATGGATTTTCTCGTGCCATCGCTGCCCTAGATTACAGATGGCGTTCTTCCGAAAGTCTTCCGCTAATTATACGGCTGTAGACGGGAAGGCGTCATGGAGATGGGTAGGCTACATGGGCCATTGACGGCCTCCTAGCGTCGCCCCAAATCCAACAACAACAACAACGCATGCACGCATGCGGGCGCGCGCACGCACGCACACATGCATGCACGCACTGGCACGCAGGCACACGCGCACGCACGTGCACGCTCGCTCGCGCGCACCCAAGTGAATGGTCGCACGCACGCGCGCACCCATGTGAATGTACGCACGCACGCATTGGCACGCACGCACGCACGCACTGGCACGCAGGCACGCGCGCATGCACGTGCATGCTCGCACGTGCGCACGCACAGGCACGCACAGATCGGCACACACGCACGCGATCACGAACCCGAGCATGCACGTACATACAGGCACGTGCGTGCACACAGTGCACGCACGCACGCATGCGCGCATGCACGCCCATGCATGTGTGCATGTCACACATGGGCATGTGCACACACTCATGGATGCAAGCCAGTGGGCAGCTCCCAAATCAGTTTCAGCAATCTGAGCCTCAGCCCAAGCTTAAGCCTAAGCTTAGTACAACAGCTTAACAATTTTTGATACAAGTTTAGGTAAATCGGGTACGGATTGTTGGTGGCGGCCGGTGCGGCTTTTTAGATCCTCCCAACATCGCATACCATGCTCCCTGCGATTAGACATTGATAAATTTTCCCACGCCCCTCCCGCCCCTCCCGCCCCGCCCACCACTGTTTATTCCCCCTAGAACGACATTTGTTTATACAGTGGCTGCTGTAGAAGCCGATTTGCACCTACAGCTGTAAAATTTTATCTTACAACTATTGTGTCTGCACAGAGTGTTGCCACGCCAAAATTATGACACCCTCCCTCCTTCCCCGAGTTGAAGCAAGTTGAAAAATGAACGCCCAAGGCATTCATTTGTGGATTTACGATACATGGTTTTGAAGATACATGCATGGATTTTTTGTTGTATTAAGGGCAGCACTAGGAGGCCGTGAACGCCACGTGTAGCACAGCAAATCTGCAGGACATAGCCAGGAACTAGCCAAAAGTCATTTGGAAGAATGCCATCCGTAATCTAGGGCTGTGACAGCACTAGAAAATCCATTAGATACAGGTACGTGCGTGTTGTATAGCAACTGAATTTGTAGCAACTTGTTTGCGACCCTTACAACCTATTCCTCCAGATCAACTTTAAATTTCAGTGAAAAACGTGACCATACAAATTCGCACAACATTTGGATATCTGCAACCATTGAAGTATGAGTTTCCTGTAAGTTATCTTGATGTCATGGATGTACCTACTGGAAATGCGCAATTACATGTATGTTATTATCTCACCACATGGGGTTCGGTGTATTAATGAGGTTGGTAGTATTAAAGCATGAGTTTAATGCGGGGGGGGGGGGGTGTCAAAACAAAGCCACACTTGATTGTTTGCCAAACACGATTGGTGGGTTAATGGACAATATTGTAGGAGGGGTTGCACAGACACATTGTATGTAGCTCACATTGTAGGTATATATATACTCGGCTTTTTAGGGTGGCTCATTTTTATAGTGAATAACTACTGATCTAACATAAGTTTGATTTACCACTTGGCTGATACCTAAAATTACCAATTACTGGTTCATTCATAAGTTTCTGATCAATGGATTGACACTGAATGATTAACTGACAATCACTGAATGCAATCACATCAATAATTGAATAAATTTAGCTCATTAGTTATGACAATTGGGATCTGGTATGGACAGATAATTTCTACCAAAACAAGTTTCTTGAATTTGTTTCTCCACCAATAAAAAAAGAAACATTGTTTTTTGAAAAGCAAGATATGAACATTGCAGATTCCAGTGGTCTTGCATCAGCATATGTCATAGAACTGAATAGTCGTCAGGTTATGTACCAAAAAGCAGCTCACTGCTTATCACCAAAAACTATTAGAGGTAGAGCATATTGTGTAGAACAGTTTACGCATTTTGCAACACGCATATGCAACACATGCACACGCATGCATGCTTACACACACACACATGTGTGTGTGTGTGTGTGTGTGTGTGTGTGTGTGTGTGTGTGTGTGTGTGTGTGTGTGTTGAGCTTTCCATCTGTTGAGCCTTTATCCAGTTGTTTCGTCCATTGAGCACGTGTGATGTGGATCAGCAATACTGCCAATGAATACCGCCATTGACTTCTGTGCTATAATTTGTCTTGTACTATTCAAGCATTCACTTCAAAGAATTTCTTACTGCATTGTGCAACATGCAAATTAGAAGGGGACACCTGCCTACATAAAGCCTCACCAAAACATAATGCCTACCTGCACCAAAGCATAATGCATAACACAGAATTTGGCACATGGGGCCAAACGTACACATGGGGCCAAATGTATACTATGGTTAGGTGTGCACAACTTCAACCTTACATATGCCACAAAAGATATTCCAAAAAGAAACATGATTATTTAAACTACATGCTCTTGTCTGTCGGCAAGTTGTCCATTCTCCTCCTGTTCATCCCAGCAGTGCTACAGTTCACCATTCTAATTTTAACCGAAGATTGCAAAATTCCGTTCTTTACGATTCGGATCATACTGTAGAAAAGCCCCAAATGTTGCAAAAACTTTATTTTTTTTTAATTTGTGTACAAAAAAAAAAATTACGTGGTTTGAAGATTCCTATCCCTCCATGTAGGCGCGTCGAGAGCTTTAATCGAAGCCATACACGCCAGTTTCAGTCCAGTTTTGAACGAACTACATGCAAAATACTGCAGAAATTTTACGAAACTTTTGCCTTTATTTAAATTTATGTACAAAAAAGTTTAATTATTTGAAAAAGTTCATAGCCCTCTATGTAGGCCTCGTCGACAGCTTCAATCCAAGCCATGGTTTTGGTCCAGTTTTGAATGCGCTACACCAAAGCAAATTGCCAGAATTTGAAATTTTGAAATTCCTAGCTTTGCAAGTGAGAACTCACGAAATCGGCGACGCTTCGTGACGCGTGATGGCTTAATCGAAGATAATGGGTGGACGAAGCTTCATTTTTGGATTTGAGCAACTTCAACTGGAACTGGAGGAATTCTGCGCTATGATATTTGAAAGTCGAAATTTTTCGCAACCGAAATTTCAACCATGTATAACTCCAGAATGGCTGAAGCCAGGAGGCTGAAGCCAGGAGACTGAATCGCGCGCGCCACATGGTTCACAGTTGTCCCTATAACATACTAAAAGCCCCTTAGAATGGATAACGCTATTTTTCGAGATAACTCTGCAACACTTTTTCCGTAATGGTGAAAAAACCGGTTTTTGCGAATTTTCTCAAAAAACTATACTAGAAAGCCCCCAAAAAGAGGGTCCAACCATGCAAGAGCTCGTCGAGACGAATCGAATGGTACCAAAATCGTCTCGATTGGACCAAGATTTGACTGCGAAATCTGGTGACCAAATTTAGGTACCCTTGAACGATCACTATATCCCTTCTCTTTCTAAAAGGACAAACCCTTTATAAAGGATGCAGGCAAGCTAGTATATAAAGAATGCAGTGAAATAAAGGGGCAGGCGCAGAAGTTGCTCCAATCAGGAACACTTGGAAAACACATAAAAACATGCCTGTATCCTGCGTACCTCTATAGTATGACAAAAAAAAAATTGCCAAAAAAAGTCAGTGCTAAATAAAAATGTACAGCACAGCCAATGTACAGTGTGTATCAGAACTATATGTACCCCCCCCCCCTACCTTGGGAAATACTGGTTGGATGGATTTAGCTGAAATTCAACATACCGTAAACCCTATAATTAGCCCCCGGGGGCTAATTTTTGCGTTCGAGCTCTAGGAGGGTGTATAATTATAGGGGGCGGGCTAATTATAGGGGGGGGGCTTATAAACTGGAAGTGTCGATGAGTGGGAAGATGTGTGGGCAAAAAGGCGCGTGGAGGCGATTTTTAAGGGAAAAAGGCGCTGTGCACACACGTTGGTACACTCTAACACACTCTCACACAGTCTCACATGCACATACGTGCACATGCACATACATACACATACGCGACCATACATACACCCAGACATGGAAACATGTGCGTTTTAGACGATGGTCCATTTAGGGAGGGGGTGTAATTATAGGGGGGCTTATTAACTCAAAGTGGTCTTGGGAGGGTGTATTATTATAGGGTGGGGGGCTAATTATAGGGTTTACGGTAGGTGTAGGCCAAGCAAAATTACATGACAAATTTAATTTGGGGGAGGTAACCAAGGATCCTAGCAATTCCGCTTCTTCCCACTCATATCCCACATCATACTTTAAGACATGCATATGCATACATTATATGATATACCCCATAAAACCTCCAATCATACATGTAACTGGGGAGGGGGGGATGGTGCCACCTACCCACTCGGAATTTTACCCCTCCCCAGCCCCCCCCCCCCCCCAACCCCCCCCCCCAGAATTTTTCAAAAGCTTTCCAACTTGTCTACAACTGTAAAAAGTAGTGTATTTTTTGTCTTTTTCAGTGTTTTTTTTTACCATAAAAGAGCTAAATAACGCTATTTATTCATAGCCTATTTTAACTTATTTTTGACCCAAAAAGTGCCTATTTAGACACAATTTAGGTACACTTTTTTACCCTCTGACACCTCCTCCCTCTTCGAATCTGCTTACCCCCCCCCCCCCCCCCCCCCCAGAATGGTCTCTGCAACCCTCCCCAAACTTCAAAAACCCGGATACATGTGTGCCTCCAATAGTCCCCCTGAGGCACTAGTTTTTCAACCTGTCTTTCCAGGGGCACTATTGGAGGGGGCACTATTGGAGGGGGCTTCTATTATTTCAACCTAAAAATGTTGAATGGTAATTCTAGTTTCAATGTCAAAATTGCCGATTCTTCGGTAATTTTGACCACTTTTGCCACATTTAATGGTTGGTTAATGGCTCAAAGTGCAGTGTGCCCAGTGGTCGTCACGCCGCTCCAGTTTTCTTGGCTGCGGCAGTGCCAGCAATCCATTTCCCGCAATTTTACAGTATGTTCTATTTCACAGTATACCTTGGAGTTGGGCGACCGTTTGTTGGCCGCGTCGTCAGCGTTTTCCCATGAGTGCGTTGTTGAGTGCCCTCCAGCGCCGAGACCGCAACTCTTGAGCGGCCGTCTGGATGAGGTCGACGCTGCCGCCATCAAGAAATCGACAGTGGCTTATGGTAACTTGACGCCCGCGCCCAACTCTCTGGTCATTCGGCAAGCCGCCGCTGCATGCTGTCGTTGATGGTGATTGGCAGATGGTGCTCTCTCCGGCGGCTGTCCGTTGGTCTGTCTGTGCATGGCGGCTCTAACTCTCGAACGGCTGGACGGATCTGGACGGTCGATGGCTCGATCGACTCGGCCTCGCCCCGCATGGTGTTAGATGCTGTTCGTTTCGGTGATAAGTATCGATTAACAGCGATAATCGATATATATCGATAAACGGGCCATTGCACAAAAACCGACACTGCCTGTCGGTGTCTTTTTGTTAACGAAAGCAGTATACCTAAAAGGGGCAAGAATGAAACAAACTATCCTGAAAACTAGACAAATCGACGGAAATATCGCACGCGCGCACGATAAGGATGCGACACAGCTCGTTCGTCTCAGATGTGAACAGCGTTTGCCAACAGTTGGTAGATTTGTCAAAGTCGTTAAAAACGCTTTGCGAAAATGCGAACCACTGTGAACAACGCTTCGACCTGGACGCCCTGGCAACCAGAGAGGATCGATTCGGCACGCCCGCCAGCTCAGAGGACCGATGGATTCGCATGGCGGACGACTCGGGCGGATCTTTGCAGTCAGTCAGTGTGCTCGACACGCAAACTTTTTTGGCACACCGAACAGCTAGCGCGCTCGTCACATGGACCAGCTAACCCGCTGACTGGGCGGCACGCTGAACAGCTGCCGCGATCGACAGGCGGACTGGACAGTACGCTGAACAGCTAGTGCGATCGACAGGCGGACTGGATGGCACGCATAACAGCTAGCGCGATCGGCAGGCGGCCTGGAAGCGGTGGACGGTACGCTGAACAGCTATCGCGATCGACAGGTGGACTGTATAACGTACGCATAACAGCTCGCGTGATCGACAAGTGGACTGGACGGCACACTGAATAAACAGGCAGCGCGATTGACAGGCGGACTGGACGGCACGCTGAACAGCTAGCGCGACTGACAAGCGGACTGGACGGCACACTGAACAGCTAGAGCGATCAACAGACGGACTGAACGGCACGTTGAACTGCTGGGGCAATTGACAGGCGGACTGGACAGCACGCTGAACAGCTGGGGCGATCGACAAGTGGACTGGATGGCACACTGAACAGCTAGTGCGATCGACAGGCGAACTGGGCGGCATGCTGAACAGCTGGGGCAATCGACAGGCGGACTGGATGGCGTGCTAACAGCTTGCGCGATCTACAGGTGGACCGGACGGCATGCAGAACAACTAGCGCGATCGACATGCGGACTGGACGGCACACTGAACAGCTACCACGATCGACAGGCCGCCTGGACGCAGTAGATGGTATGCTGAACAGCTAGCACAATCGACAGGTGGACTGGACATCATGCTGAACGGCTAGGGCAATCGACAGACGGACTGGATGGCACGCTGAACAGCTAGCATGCTCGACAGGTGGACTGGATGGCGGCAGGGGGGGGGGGCGGCTGAAGGCCGCTACGGGCGTCTAGTTGCATAACTGTGTTCCAAAGCATGCCCCTGTGCGTTCATTGGAGAGTGGGCGTTTATTTTTTCAACCTACCCTCTACCCTGGGCGTTCATTGGAGTGGGGGGGGGTGTTCATTGGAGGGGGCGTTCTTTGGAGGATTTATGGAATGCTGAATTTCAGCTAAATCCATCCAACCAGTATTTCCTCAGGGGGGAGGGGTGTTGCATATGGTTTTGATGATGAGTGGGAAGATGTGTGGGCAGAAAGGCGCGTGGAGGCGATTTTTAAGGGAAAAAGGCGCTGTGCACACACGTTGGTACACTCTAACACACTCTCACACAGTCTCAAATGCACATACGTGTACATACATACACATACGCGACCATACATACACCCAGACATGGAAACATGTGCCTTTTAGACGATGGTTCATTTAGGGAGGGGGCGTAATTATAGGGGGGGCTTATTAACTCAAAGTGGTCTTGGGAGGGTGTATTATTATAGGGGGGGGGGCTAATTATAGGGGGGGCTAATTATAGGGTTTACGGTATTTGGGCGGCTACTGATTTTTTGTTCGTGAGTTACGGTAGACTCGTTATCACGCATTAAGGAGCATTACGAACCTTCTTCGTCTCTTTCTTCTTTGTTTTAATTTTGTATTTATGCGTACTAGCCGCTTCAACTCAGGACTCCTGCTTGCAAAGTGCTCCAAAGTGGTTCAATATTAATATTTTCATGTCCTCTGTGATGACTCATCATCAATACAATGTGTCATAAAATCATGCTGCAAATAAAATCATGCTGCAATCATAAAATCATGCTGCATGTGCATAAAATCATGCTCAGTTGAAAAGCAACAATGACGAATCTGTAAAGTGCTGCAGCAAAAGCCAAAGGAAGTCAACCAATGCAACCAATGCACTTCTGCAATACAGGAAAACAGTTTACCTTTTTTTTTTGTTGTAACGCTTTATTAATGCGTCATTACATCTCCAGTCATTACATTCGATAGTAAAAATTTGGCACTATACCATCTTTAGCAGACACCATAAATCCCATATTTAGTGGCGGCAGGCTAATTGTTTTAATAAGCCCTTCAGAGCCAGCTAATAATAATTGGCTTTTTTTGTAATCTGCATGGTTGCTCACATATGTTCATGCATCGTGATCTGCAGGCGCAGTGCTGCAGCTTCCCGATCGGCTTGTGCATGCGCCACCCACTGCTCGGTAGGCTGCTATAAATAATTGAACCGCGCAACAATTGAGCGCCATTGCAAAACTAAACAATACATTTCTTCTGAAGCTCCTTGACCGCTCTGTACAACTCGTCGACATTTGTGAATGGCCTCTCTTCCTCTTTGAGCGACTTGCCAAAGTGGCGCTCTCATCCTGCCTGCTTGTGCAAGGCCTTTGGACCTGCTCTAAGCTAGGATCGCTGTCCGACGCTTCCGATTCCCTTCCGGCGCGCCGTGGGCGGGCGTTTTTCGGCGGGCTTGGGTTTGAGTCTTCCTTACGTCGTTTTTTTGGCAAAACACAATTGTTGCGTCCGCGTCCGCTCTGCCCCAAAACCTAAGCGAAACCTAAGCCTAAGCGAAGCATAAGCCTAAGCCAAATCAAAGCATAAGCGTAAGCAAAGTCTGGCTGGACTAAGCCTAAGCAAAGCCTAAAATTAAGAAAGTTTTCATCGGACGCAGCAGCGGACGTTACGCATCAATTGTTTTCAGCCGTTTTCTTTTTTGGGGAAATCCAAGTTCATTGGGCCATTGGACCGGGCGAAACGCACCACAATATTTAATTTATTACGTTTAAAATGCGTTGACGATCAGTGCTCAATGCCAAGAAAAACTAAAACAACGCACCACTAAAACGCTAACACATACACGCGCATGGGTGCGTGCGCCCACTCGTGAGTCTGTGCGTGCGTGCGTGCGTGCGTGCGTGCGTGCGTGCGTGCGTGCGTGCGTGCGTGCGTGCGTGCGTGCGTGCGTGCGTGCGTGCGTGCGTGCGTGCGTGCGTGCGTGCGTGCGTGCGTGCGTGCGTGCGTGCGCGCGAGTGTCCGTGTCCGTGTGTGTGTGCGTGCGTGCGTGCGAGCGAGCGTGCGCGTGCGTGCGTGCATGGCGGTGCACGTGCGTGCATGCACGTGTCCATGTGCATGTGCATGCGTGTGCGTGCGTGCGTGCCTGCGTGCCTGCGTGCGTGCATGCGTGCGTGCGTGAATGCATGCGTGCGTGCGTGCGTGCTTGCGTACGTGCGCGTGCGTGCGTGCATGTGCGTGCCTGCGCGTGTCCATGTGCATGTGCGTGCGTGCGTGCGTGCGTGCGTGTGTGCGTGCGTGCGTACGTGCGTGCGTGCGTGCGTGCGCGTGCGTGCGTGCGTGCGTGCGTGCATGTGCGTGTAATACAAGTTTTTATAGCGCTAACACCTTTAAAACAAAGTAAAAAATAGTAAAAAGTTCAAAGTTTTTATAGCATAAACACGTGTAAAACAAAAAAGTTACAAACAAAAAAGAGTATTTTTATGGCAGAGGTTTGATCCCAGGACCTCCAGAAAAGTTACGGACATCATAACCACTACACCATTGATCTGTATGGAACTGCTTTCTAAACACCTCTGATAAGTCAGAAGCACGCATAAAATGTGCTGTATTATCATATAATTTATTTATATTTGCATAACGCATGGATTATGATAGCTTCAGTAGTGCCACTCTTATTTTGATGGTAAAATGTGCCAAGCAAGCTTCATACAAAATTTCTGCTAAAGCTCAATCCATCCAGCAGAACTCTGTGCTGCATTGCAGACAGAACCCACAAACAGTCATACTACTGTAGAAAAGGATAATGCTATATCTTGTCATTACTGTAGCAGATTGGAAAACGAATGCCAGATTCGTGATCACCATGGTCGATTACATATATCCCAAGCAGATTTGACACTGAATTCTCAAATTCGATCAAACGCAATTTGCATATTCAATGCGTCGTATCTCGCGATTACGGTATCGCACTGAAAAACGGATGTGATATTCGTGTTTCGTGGTCAGCACGGTCGATTACATATGTCCCAAGCAGAATTGACACTGAACTCTCAAATTCGATCAAACACGTATGCAAAATTTGCATAACTCACGGATTACGGTAGCTATCGCAAATCCGGCCCTTAAATGATGGTGAAGTTTCCCACGGAAGCTTCATACAAAATTTCAGCTCAATCCATCCAACACAACTCTCTGTGCTGCGTTGCAGACAGACAGACAGACATTGTGCTTTAGTAATATAGTGTAGCCATAGGGCGTTCTGTTGCGCGAGAGTTGTTCTTAGACCGATTACTGAACACTGAGACTGAGACCAAACAACAACCTTCGTACAATGGTATAGAAGCAGAGCATGAATAATCATAGGATGTCTGGGTTACAATCAGCAGGGAAAGCGGGGGAAAGCACAATCAGCGATCAGGCGAGGGGAAGGCACAATCAGCGATCGGGCTAAGGGAAAGCGGTGAACAAGCAAAGTGCAAGTGTGCGTCGTTACATATCCCCCCTTTTTAGGAGAGTGAGCGCAAGCAATTAATTATGTTCTGGGGCGTAAATTGTATCGATGGGTTGGTGTTGCAGTTTGTGAAGTGGATGTCTCTTGCTTGTCTTGCTTGTCTTTGTTGCAGCATTGTTTGTTGTTGGCTTCTTGAGCAGATAAAACTTTTGGTTGTTTGAAGGGAATGATGTTGTTGATGTTGGTTGAAGTGCTTCTTGCAGATGCATTCAGGGTGGTCAGCATGATTACTGTGCCTTTGATGTTTTGAATTCGGTATGGTCCAATGAACTTGTCTCGAAACTTGTTGATTTCATCTGGCTTTCCTGGTGTGTTGTTTTTTATCAATACTAACTGTCCAACTTGAAATGTAGGCTCTTTGGCTTTCTTGTCATACTGTTTCTTTTGTTTCAACTGAGCAAATTTGGAACTTTGGAAGTTCACTTTCCAAAGCGAAGTTTCACTTTGGAACAAATTTTGAGTAGTAGCTGATGATGCCTATAATTCTTTGCAGTTGTTGGCGACTCTTTGGTGGTTGTAGTTGTTTGATTGCCTGGCATTTCTTGGGGTCAGCTGATATTCCTTCTTTGGATATTATGTGTCCCAGAAATGGAACTGACGATTTCAGAAAATGGCACTTTGGTAGCTTTAGTTTCAAATTGGCTTTGCGAAGTCTTGAGAAGACTTGTCGTAGATTGTTCAAGTGGTCTTCAAATGTTGATCCTGTCACCAAAATATCATCAATAAATGCATAGCATATTTTCCAGATAAGGTTGTGTAGAATGCTTTCCATGAGTCTCTGAAATGTTGCTGGGGCATTTGTGAGACCAAATGGCATAACTTTGTATTGGAAGAGACCAGTGAATGTAGAAAATGCTGTTTTTTCTTTGTCTTCTGGTCGGATTGCTACTTGCCAATATGCTCCGCAAATGTCTAAGGTTGAGAAATATTTTTGATTTCCCAAGGACAGGAAAACGTCTTGTTGTCTTGGTAGAGGGTAGCTGTCTTTTACAGTTTGTGAGTTTAAAATTCGATAGTCAACACAAAATCTACCCTTCTCTGAGTCTTTTTTCTTGACGATGATGACTGGACTAGCATAAGGACTTGTGCTAGGTTCTATGATATCATCTTCCTGTTGATTTTGTACATGTTCTTCAATCAGCTTCCTTTGTGAGTATGGGCATGGGTATGGCTTTTGTTTGACTGGCAAACTTCCATCAGTTTCAATCTTGTGGTGGACTAAGTGTGTTCGTCCTCTGTCTCGTTCGTGTTTTGAAAATATGTCTTGAAATTCAACAATTAGCTTGTTGAAGCTGTTTTTCTCAAATTCTGTGAGTTCAGAGTCACAGCTTGAGAAGTTGATTTGCTTCTGAACATCTGTTTCAGACCAAATAATTTCTTGAGGTTGCTTGGCTGATTGTGAACAGTCTTGCTGAACAATTGGACTTGATTGGATGTTCATAACAACATCATGTTCATCAAATGGTGAAATGGTTCCCAATTGTGTATTGTTATATAGCTTGACCGGATAGTCATTCTTGTTGCTCACCCAGGCTGAAGTTTTTCCTTGTGGCTGGACTGTGATCAAGGAATCAGGAGTTGACAGATTCTGTTCAAACAATTTCTTGTAGTTTGCTGTTAAAATTGCATTGAACAGATTTGAATTTGCAATCACAGTCTTGTTTTGTCTAACAATGGCTTGAACTTGATTCAGTGTGTTTGCTGGGATGAGGATGTCTTCAGCAGCATGCAAAAACAGTTGGTCTGAAGTTTGTTGTGTAGTTTTTGGAAACAGTGTCACTGTATTGCAGTCAAAATGAATGAGCATTCTGTCAAATCTTCTCATGACATCAAGTCCTAGAATGCAATGCATTCCAGCATTTAAGTCTGCAACATCAAACAAATGATTGAATTCAAATTTTGGAGTTGTGATTTGGATTTTACAAAATCCATGAATTTTCAGGTAGTGCCCTGTTGCTGAAGTGACACGTCTTTGTGTTGGTAGGAGATTTTGCAGGCCTCCTGGGTGCAATTCTTCACACAATTCTCTGCTAATCAGTGATGTCGTTGCTCCTGTGTCCACCATAGCTCTGTGCATTGCATTGTTAAGGTATAGACTGCAAAAGAGTTGCTTTTGTCCTGTGGTTTCACTTGCAGAGATGACACTGATTGGCCATTCTTGCTGCAGTTGAGATGAATTTCTGGGTGTTTGATTGTTCTCATGAAAAGTTTGTTCTGGAGTTTGGGTTGTAGGACTTGGTGATTCGACTCTTGTTGATTCTAGCTGTGGAATGATATCTGTGTCTTGCAATTCAACATTGCAATTGGTGTCTTGTGAGTCTTCTGCAATGACTTCTGTGTCACAGACTTCAGATTGCTGTGCTGGCTCCAAACCTTCAATCTGAACATGGTGAATTTCACCTTGTTCTGTGTGTTCTCATTTGAAAATGACTCTGTTCAGACGTCTGCATCTTCGTTGTAGCCATGCAGTTGGATTGTGATGCTTGGTTCTGCAGCGTGTGCATTTCAGGAGTATGTATCGCCAGAACCTTGGTAGCATCCATGGAAGACAATACAGGAGCGCTAGATAAGCACAAATGCAAATTCCAATGATTGTTGCAGTTAGTACAACAACATTCAGAATCTTTTGTAGTGTTGCATTGATGATGCTTGATCCCATGTGTGCTAAATTGTTGGTGAAATCCTTGTAGCCATGTTGTACATCCCTGTATGTTTTTCTGAACAGTTCTGGGTCAGCACTGGTTGTTGAAGTGTAGTTGACGAGACCTTCCAAGACATGCTGCATTCGAATGAATTCTAGCTGGTGACTTTGAAATTGTCCAAGAAGGCTGTTGACTCCAGCATCAATTGTATGAAATAGGACTGGTGCTGTGAATGTGAATGGGGTCCACACATTCTTCCAAACTAATTCAATTGCAACTTCAGTAACAGCAACTATGCCATTTGCTGACTTCCAAATTTGTTGAGCTGTGTCTGAGTCATATAGGCCTGTTTTGTAAATTCCAGTTGTTTTGTACTTGCACAACACTGTTGGTGACTTTTCCACAAGTTCATGTGAGCCAGGCAATGCAAAGTAAATTCGCTCTTCAAATTTGACTGGCAAGTGGAGGTAGCATTGTTCATTCACAGTGTAGTTGTAGTAAATGACTTCAGGTACAATAAGCTTACATTCTGTCAAGAGAAGTGCTTCTCCAGCAAATTGTGCTCTGATGTCAGTTCGATGCAGTAGAGCTCTTGCTCCCATGGTTGGGTCCATTGCCAACAACTGGTTGACTATGTCCAGTTGGCGCTGTGCAATGTGGCACATTGCTGTCCACACTTGCTGAAAGTTCTTCTTTTCATTTTCAAGAATTCGTTCTTTCAAGTATTCCAATTTAATGTTGGCACTGTCTGCTTCTGCACTGCTTGTGTGCACATTATTGTTGCTGTCATGTGCTGTAGTTCCTTCCAGCCAAGGTGTCTGGGCTTGAAGCTTTGAAATTATTCGGATTCCAGCTCCTTGTTCTGTGAGATGTGTACCTCTGGTGATGCAAGATGGAGCTTTGACAATTCGTTGATTGCTGTTCAGTCCATATTGGATAAATGTGAATGCTGCTTGCAGCGCATCAATAATAATGTGGCTGTCTGTGACTGTTGCATTTTCAAGGCCATGCTTTTCATAAGGACCAAATCTGAATGGATGCCTGTTCCATAAAATTATTTGTTTATTGGTAGTGCAGTGACCTTGAAGTATCTTGCAGTGACCCATGTCTGTGAGGTCAGACATCATTGCCTTGCCATCAATTGTTGCAACTGTACCTTCACTGAGAAACCAATTTGTAGTTGAGGTGCAATGGTCATAGCAGCACCATTTGAATTCTTTGAGAATCTTTTTGTCTGTTGACCAGTAGCCCTTTTCTATCTGGGTGAGTTGTTGATGCTTGATCTTTTTGTACTTGTGCATTTTTCTGCATTCATTTACAGTGACATCATTGGCAGCATGATTATTGCTGACAATTCCTCTGGAAAACAAAATTCCTGTTCATGTGCAAATTTCTGTAGTTTCACTCCAACATTTCACTGCTTCACTTTGTATGGGCTTTGAGCGAGGAATCCACACTTCAACAGTTGCTTGTTGCACATTTTTCAGAGGTGGATATTCACACTTGATTCTTTTTGGCACAGAAATTGCAGCTCCACTGTGTCCAGCATTGCACTTGAAGAAGTAGGCATTGATAGAAGATATGTGGCTGAATGCAAGAAGACAAAGTACTATGGATGTTGGAAGTGAAAGTCGTCTTGTTGAGTGAAGCTTGGGTTTCTTCAAATGTTGTAGTGGTTGAATTGTGCTTTGACTGCACAGTTTTTCTGGCAGAACTTCATGTGTGCCTGTAGTTTTCTTGCATGGTAGCTGATTCTGTACCCATTCTGAAGTTCTGTGAAGGGTCTTGTTTCGACAAAATAATCTTTGATGCTGACAAATTGCACAAAATGGAGATTCATTGCATTTCTTCTTTGTGCAGGATACCAATGAATTTACAAGTGGCTTGAGTTTGATTGGGTGCCAGTTTCTGCATGTTAATTGTTCTTTGCAGTCGGCAGGCAAGCCACAAAAGTCTGTAGAAGTATGACTGCAATTCTCCCATTTGGAAAAAACAGCATTCCACTCTTCCGCTTTGTTTTCTGTAGAACCAAATCCTCCCTGTCACGTGTCTGTTGCAGGTAGTTCAGACACTTCCTTGATTTTTGGTGCAAGATATGGCAAACAAATCGCTTGGGCAATGTAGTCTCCTTTCTTGATTTCTACTGTTGAGTTGCTGTTGTTGTTGAGTACTATGTAGATGACGTCTCTGTAGTCACTGTCAATGATTCCACCTTGGACATTTACTTGCTTGAGGGCCATACTTGATCTGGTTTCAAGCTTGAAGAATGCATTTTCAGGTGGAAGCAAACCCAAATCAGTAGAACACTTGACTGTTGAAAATGGTTCAATGTTGTAGTCATAGGCACTTGCTAAGTCAAATCCAATGCTTCCTTCTGTAGCTCGTCTTGGTAGAAGTGCGTTGTCACTGAAGCGTTTGCACTGCATTGTACCATGTGTAAAGGAAATTGCAAATGACTGTTCAGTGGATTCTGATTCAGATTCATCACTCTTCTCTGAATCTTGAATTGGGTCATTCTCAATTCTTGGTGTAACATCAGCATCTTCAAATGGTGTAGCATTCTGCATTCTTGTCTCCATCATGCAGCTGGTGCAATACTCGTTGTGTGTGCAGACATAGCACACTGGTGTGCAATTGCACATGTAGTCTGAGCAGGTGACATGTGTATAGTGCTCACTTTTTCGCAGTGTGAATTTGCTCTCACAGCAGATTTCAGTTTTGCAGTCCTTGATCAGCTGCAAATCAGCTGCTGTGTGGCTGCATGGATTAGCTGAGTCATTCAACATCATCCAAGTTGCGACTTGTAGTTGCTTGTCATCACTCTCTTTTGGCGAAATTTCACACTTGGTCAATGCCTTCTGAATTTGAGAGAGTTGCTGGCTAATGCTTGTATGGCTTTCATTGTCTTTGATTTCTTCAATTGGCATTGCATACTGTGGTGCAAACTGTTGTGAGTATGGCACTTGGTGGCGTGTCCATGAGTACGGCACTTGATGGCATGTCCACTGTGTTCTGTAACCCATTCCAAATGGCCTTGAGGGTTGGAAGAAGCCTCTTGATCCTCCTCGTCGTGGAGCATTGAACATCGGCCCTCTTGGCTTGTAAAAGTTCTGCATTTGAAAATTTGGAGATTGAAAATGATGATTTTGTTGCCACGGATTCCGTTGGGGATATCTTGGCCGATTTACAAATGGCTGAGTTGTATTTTTCTGTAGTGTTCTGCAGTCTTGGGCTGTGTGACCCGAGCCTTTGCAATAGGTGCAATAAGTGCGCCTCGTTCTTCCACGGTTGCCACTCTGCCAGTTAAACCGGTTGCCCTGTTGAGCTGTGACTTCTTGGTTGTAGCGAACTGGTGTAGGGATTGAAGTATGTCTCCCAGTATTGTAGTTTGGTGCTGTATTCACTGCGTACAAGCGGCTGACTTCTTGAGTTGGACCTGGCTGTGTTCGGCCAGCCAAAATTGCAATATGTGCTTCTTTTGTGAGTGCAATTGTCTTGGCATCGTCATACGTGTTTGGCAGCCGTTCGAGTACCGTAGCCTTGAGGTCGTGGCGTAGTCCTGACTGGAAACAGTTCAGCATCATCTGCTCCTGTGCAGATTGTTGGAAGGACGTTGTAATTGGGTAGGCGCCACGCACCAATCGTTCAATATCTGCAGCAAAACTGGCAACGCTCTCGCTTTCACCTTGTTGACGAGGGGCATGTAGTTGCGCTGCATAGAAGCGATGACTCTCGACAGGCTCCAGCTTTCTGGATAGTGCTGCTTTCACTGCGGTGTACTGAGTCTTTGTCGCACTGTCGAGGCTGCGAAACGTTTGAAGAGCTTGACCTTCCAAAAACGTTGGCAGAATATCTGTTCTGCGCCCATCGCTCCAATTTCGGGCTTTGCAGACTTCTTCAAATCGTTCGATAAATTCTGTGAAGGTCCTCTTGTCGTTGTGCTCTCCAGTGTATCTCTTGAGGAGCGGTCTGGTTTCTGACGCGTCGTCGTCAGTGTAGTGCTCTCGACTGCCTTGAATTACTCCGCCTTGCGGCTGCTGCTGCTGCTGCTGCATTGCTGATCTGGCTTGTTGTAGCTCGCGTTCCAGCGTTGCTCGTTCTTCTTGTTGCTGTCGACTTTGTCGCTCCAACTGGCGGTTTGCTCTCTCAAGCGTTTGTAGTTGCTCACGCAGCTTCTCGGGGTCACCACTTGTAGCCATAGGGCGTTCTGTTGCGCGAGAGTTGTTCTTAGACCGATTACTGAACACTGAGACTGAGACCAA
The DNA here is from genome assembly GCA_030248085.1 of Paralinhomoeus sp. GSCO2_6. Classification (NCBI taxonomy): domain Eukaryota; kingdom Metazoa; phylum Nematoda; class Chromadorea; order Monhysterida; family Linhomoeidae; genus Paralinhomoeus; species Paralinhomoeus sp. GSCO2_6. The sequence continues at coordinate 96,045 of JASAMY010003622.1, forward strand.
ACAACAACCTTCGTACAATGGTATAGAAGCAGAGCATGTATAATCATAGGATGTCTGGGTTACAATCAGCAGGGAAAGCGGGGGAAAGCACAATCAGCGATCAGGCGAGGGGAAGGCACAATCAGCGATCGGGCTAAGGGAAAGCGGTGAACAAGCAAAGTGCAAGTGTGCGTCGTTACAATAGATGTAGTAGTAGTACTGGTATGTATAGTATGCGGTATGCGCATCAACCCCTGACGGGCTACAGACAGCCAACACCAACACCACCAAGTCCAACCAACTGACGAACGACAGATTCGCAAATGATTGGCATAGACACTCACACAGCACGATGACGATGACACCTGCCAACTGGCACAACAGCCGCCAGAAGAGGTATCAACACGGTCAGTAGCTGTAACAACAATGAAAATCAGATGGAACACGTGTAACCAACATGGAAAATCGGCCTTCGTCGATCTTAGGCAGCTGTAGTGAGAACCAACAGCGCGAACTTGTCCGATAGCCATGGTTGACCAAACGCGCGACTAGCCTAGCAAACGGCGTGGTGTGGAGGTGACTGATCGAGGTGAGTGCATGCCACTGGCTATCTGGGACGGCGGCAAGGGTGGGGGCGTATCACTCCCAACGTCCGTCGGCAGCTTGAGGTACTGGAGCACGAGCTTGTCCTCCTTGGCCGGCGCGCCAGGCACGCGCGTCACCTCGAGGACCAGCGCCTGGCCCACCTCAACGATGCCGAAGACTGGCTTGACGTGGCAGGCAGTGTTGTTCGAGCACTTCGCTCTCACTGCCAGCCGGTTGCCCTCCGTCTGGTTGATGAGCGCGTGCTGCGACGCGCCGCCAGCCGCATCTCCGTCGGGTCCACAGCCAGCGACATCTCCTCCTCTCGTCGACTTCACTTCTCAATGAGTGCACTCGACAAATAATGAAAAAAAAACAATTTCCTACTAGAAACAGACAAGGCGTGCTCAACGCTGCCTTCTATTCAATTCATTCTAACGCGCTGAGCTTATAGCACGAAATGCACGAAGCAATGTACGTAGGATTCCTTGTTTCGTCCGCCGGGCGACATCAACAAGCAGCTGCACGAGAAGCGTGTACAACGCGCCATTCGTGAGCAAGCACACGTACCACGTGGCAGTGCATTGACGACAGCCAGCGCATCGGCTGGACCATCAAGACGTCGAACATGCAGCGGTTGTCTGTGACCAGGCGGCTGGCTGCGTCGACCCCCCAAGGAAGCGCTGGCCGTCAGCTGTGAAGCGTTCGACCGGCCTCGGCCGACACCAACAACGACCGCGTCACCGTCGAGTGGACCAACGCCCCAGAGGGCGCCGCCAGGCGGTTCCACGGCGAGTGGTTCCAGGGCGATGGCATGGTCCGCCACAAGAACATCTCCTTTGAGTACAACCCGCGCAGCATTCTCCTGCTGCTGCAGAACAGCTTGGATACGATCACAAATACAAAAGACGAAGAAGGTTCGAAATGCTAGGTAATGCGCAATAACGAGTCTACCATAGCTCCCGAACAAAAAATCAGTAGCCCGCCCAAATAGGTGAAAGTGGTAAAAGTGTACCGCCCAAAGAGGATGAAGCCAATGTTCAATGCAATTTCCTCATTAAATCTGCAGCGAATGTTGTGATTTTAGTTGCATTTTAGCATTGTTGCCACCCACCTCTAACCAACTGAATGAGAAAATTTGTACTTGTACATGCTTTTGAGTTTTTTTTTTTAATTTGTTGAATACTGTTGGAAATTGACACTGTCAACTTTAATTCAATGTTTCGTCTCTTGTGTCCCCCCCCCATTTTGTGGCAAAATATTCTTACAACATTAGAGCATTGCCTGGTGGTGAGCTTAGATTGCACTACTTGTTACTAGCGATGTCACCAAAAATTGCTCATGAATTATTTTTTTAATTTTTAACTATTAAAAAATTCCAAATAATTTTTTATTTAATTTTTAATTATTAAAATATTCGAAATAATTTTTTATTTAATTTTTAAAAGTTAAAGAATTCTGAAGAATTATTTAAATTATTTAATTAACTAATTTTTTAACTGGGTATTTTTAAAGTGTGCATTTGAGATGCATGTACATACTTCTGTGGTATCATGCATGCATGCAAGAATGCAACAAATCCATGCCCATCACCTTGGGGCTCCTGTGAGGTCATCCACTGTAAGGTGGAGGAACCCCAGTACACCTTCTTCAAGCGCAAGCAAGTCTTCATAAAGTGGACTCCTACACATTGAAGAGAAGTATCTGATGCGGTGCGCGCATGGCAATGCAAACACGTGACCGAGCGGAACTTTGCATTTACCAATGTGTCAATTGGGCTGTAAGACGGGGCTGAGTGTGGGGTGGGGACTTAAGATTTGTGATGGAGGGTTTTTGTGGCTACTTACGCGCACAATTTTGCACACACTCTCACACACTCGCTCACACTTACCATCCAGCACACAGATTACTAATTTTAATGTACAGTGTCATATATGTCATGTGCTGAAAACACCACTTCCCTCCATTCCAATGTTTTCAATGGATGAGTCCATTCTAAAACCTACTGAAGTGATTACAAATGAACACACCCTCCACTGAGTGTGACAGGACTGAAAGGAAAGACAATAAATTTGATGGCAACAAAATGCCAATGATGATATGGTGGTAGAGGTAGACAAAATGAACACCAATAATCAATGGGAAAAGACAACTGGACTACTTGAAAAGTCTATTAAAAATCAATTTTTTAAGCGTGTGATTAAAAAATTGTTAAAAAAATATTGCAGAGAATTATTTATTTAATTTTTAACTTTTAAAAAATTCCAAATAATTATTTATTTAATTTTTAATAAAAAAATCTGCATGACAGAATTATTTTTTTAACAATTTTTGTTTTTTAATGTACTTAAAATATTATTTTGAATTATTTAATTAATTAAATTTTTATTTTTGGTGACATCGCTACTTGTTACTCATATATTTCTGCAGGTATTAGTGAACACACATTTCACTCCAGATTATGACCCACACAAGTGTATGGCCAGTAGTGATTCATGGTTGTGCAATCTGGGCAGCAGAACAAAACTTGGAGAACAAGTTTGCTGGGGAAATCATGGTGGCAATGAGTACACCCCATTCATTCTGGCTGACATTGGTCACAATTCAGTGATGACATCAAAATCAAAGCACACTTTGAAGGTACTACTGAAGATGGTTTGTACTGTGTATGTAATTCACTAATTACCATAAACTCAGTAAATAAGTAGTGCCACCTGAATTTACCGCACTCCATTTACCCCCCCCCCCCCAAGAACCCATGGCATATGCATACCCATTTACCGGCGTATGCACCGCATGGCATGAATTCAGCATCCTCTCTAATAAGGTTTTGGTTTCATTTAGTAATGACTGCTTTTAGACAGTGACTGCTCATGTGTTCAAAGTCCCCATCATTTTCGATCTCCCTCGCTATAAAAAGTTAACAGGTCACTTGTCACTTTTTCGATAACTGTTGCCAAACCATACTCAATGTTACAGTATAGCAGATTAAGCTATCGTCATCAAACTTCGAGTGAAAGTGCCTCCACAACAGCGCCAAAGTCTCTCAACATTTGGTTAAAATCGACTGCACCTGTCAAAAGCTATGAGCTTCCCGCCCTACACTGGGTGAGATGCATTGCACAATCCACCCATTTACTGCCGCCATCTCCAGTGGGAATTTCCTGAGTTTTTTTTTTTTTGCAGCAGGGCCCCTGTTCAAATTCGCCATCAAAGGTCGGAGACGAGAGGCAAAGGGCGTATGTAAATTCTGCTCAATTGCAATGCCAACAAAATGACGAAGATGACGTTCAACAGCCATTTGTTTGCCTGTGATGCAAGGCAAAGAAGAGCAACTTTGGAACAAAACTGATCTTCAACAAAAATGGGCATTTTTAATGCATATTGTGACACGTCTGCCACAATTGAGCAGTGTTCTGAAGAAAATGTGTGTGTTGCAAACATTAGCCCTCCCCATTAAAAAATCCTGCATATGCCACTGTCCATTTCTAAACAAAAAACCGCAGGAATTACAAAAAACCTATAATTTGGCACTACAATTTCATTTTCATTTGAACATTTGAAGTGCAATCATCTAAGCCTATTTTCTCACATATTTGTTAAATATATCCAACACTTCACAATGCAATTTTGAATTAATGCTTCATCATGAACAACCAGACCTGAAAGTTAGAAAAGAAATGGAAAAGAAGTTGAAAAAGAAATGTTTGCAAATGTGGTCAAATCGCACATCCAGTTGTTCAAATTCCACAAGCATATTTGAATATGAATATTAAAATGTAATATAAAATATGGAATCTAAAATGAATAAGTATGTATAAGTCATACAAAATGAATTTGTTTAAAAAAATTTGTTAATCATTCCAGAGTATTTATGTTGCCTTGCCACAGGCAAAAGATTGGCTGTTGAACATCGTTTTCATCATTTTTGGAAGGAGAATTTACATACTCCCTTCGCCCCTCATCCTGACCATTGAGGTCGAATTTGAACAGGAGGCCTTTTGCAAAAAAAAAATTTCAGGAAATTCTCAATGGGGAGGGCAGTGCAAATGGGAGGATTGTGTGATGCATCTCACCCAGGATAGGTTGGGAAGCTCAAAGTTTGCTAATGTTGATGACAATTGGTTAATCTGTCATACTGCAACAATGAGTATGGGTTGGCAACAGGTATCAAAAAAGTGACAAGTGACTTTTACCTTTCAAATTTTTATAGTGAGGGAGATTGAAAATGATGGAACATTCATGAGCAGACACTGTGCCTTTATGACCTAGTGTGAATGCATTGCATTTGTGATTCATATACATCCTGTCAGGCTTGGGCAAAATAAAAATAATAACTTTAAAAAAACTTTTTTAAACTGATTTTTTTCTTAAATTAAAAAAAAAACGTTGTCAAAATTGTCCAAAAAGTGCTAAAAACCAGGCAAAAGCGTTGGTTTTAGTGTGTTTAAACCCCATATACCTACTTAGTAGCAGCCTGGCTAAGCTAAATAATCTTAATTAGCACTATTGGAGGTGTTCTGGAGGCTGTCAAACCAGTCATAGTCATAGTTCAACTGAAGAAAAAACTATCAGTTGTAAAAAGTTTACTAAAGTGGACTTCTGACGGCTTCTAGTGCCTTAGTTCACTGTTATTGACACTCTAACACACTTAAAACACCTTCTGCAACATTGATTTGGCATTAAAACTGTCTCTGAGAACATTTACTAAAAAAGTTTGCAAAAAAAATTTAATTTACAAAAAATGAAATTAAAAAATGAAGTAAAAAATGAATTTTTACCCAAGCCTGCACCCAATTATGAATAACATTGGTGAACTTCTTTTCTCCAGTATCCTGTACACCTAATTGAAACTTGAGGCCGATTCGTTAAAGGGTGCAAGAGTTATTCTAAATCGACAGCGGTATTCTGAAATAAACACCCTCCACAATACAGAAATTCTCCTGTTTAGCTCAACTTGAATTACAAAGATATTGAAGAGCAAGACATGACAGAAATGGAAGATGGTTGCTTTGATCTGTTTGAAAACGAGACACGCTGTTCCACCCTTGTCAACACTACATCTTGTACATCACAGGGAAATGATACTAAAAATGTAACTTGATAAATCATTGATGAGTGGTGTACTCTACGGATGAGCATGGGCCGGCCCATGGGCTGGTTGGGCCAGAATTCCAGGCCCTTTTTGCGGGCCGGGCTGGGCCGGGCCTGCGTTTTGAGGGTGCGTGCTGGGCCAGGCCGGGCCGGACGTTCTTGGCTAGCGAACGTAGATAGCTATGTACCTATTAAGGCATTGTAAGTATCGGCGACTATTCTGCACCTAATTTGCGACTTTGTATTCTACGACGCGCTTCTTTAGCGCTCAAAGCGCTTTAGCGCTACCAGCACATCAGATAGATGGTGGACTTTGCTGCAGAAGGTCCACCTGCAGAGCACACGAAATTCGCGGGACTGTTTACTGACAGCGGAAATTCCTCAGCTGCTGACGAGTTGAGCCGCTTCCTGTACACCGCCAAGCAGACGACGAACCTGCTCGCCTACTGGAAGGCGGCCGGTGTCACATTTTAGGTAAGCCCCCCTAATATAAGGTGTTTTTTTTTTAAACTGCACAATTTATTTTTTGAATAACTTTTTGTTCCCTCGTCCGATCACTGTGAAATTTGAACCAAAGACGCACAGTACATTAGAGTTTAGTCTAGAAGAGGAATTATCTAAATCGGATTTGTATCCATTGAGTAATAGTCGTTAAAACAGGAGGTCCAAATTTGCCATTTTTGAGTGGTTTATGTAACATAAATTCGGCTTTCACCTGCTTCTCTTCTTGGCAATTTTGCTAAAAACTTGGGGCTGGGTGCGAAATTGAGCGGTCCACAGATGGCGCTAACTGGTGCACGAAAAAAGCCCCCCCCCCCCGTCAAAAGCCCAAGCGACAAAAGCCCCCACGTCAAAAGCCCCCCACCCGTCAAAAGCCCCCTGTCAAAAGCCCCTCGTCAAAAGCCCCCATCAGCTGATCAGCTGATCAGCTGATCTCATCTCAGTAAGAGACGCAGACGCAGACGCTAATGCCAAACCTATTGTTAACCGGTCACCGTGACCTATATACTGTGTCGCAGTTACGCCGATTTGACGTGGTGGTGCACGCCTTGCTGCCGAACAAGGCGCAGGCGACGTACACGCGCATGTTCCGCACAATCGTCGAGCTGCGCCCTGCGACCGTGATTCGCGCCTTCCGCTGCGACTTTGAGCTCGCGACGCTCAACGCCGTGGCAGAGATTTCGCCACACGTCCGCGTCGTAGACTGTTACTTTCGCTTTGGCCAGAGCTTTTGGCGAAACATTGCTGCATCAAAGGCCTACTGGCACAGTGCGTTGTCGATGGCGACATTTCAGCAATGTGCGCGTCGAACCAGTCGGTGTGGCGCTTCTTTCCGACCACGACACTCGCTTCCAGAAGAAGGCGATGGAGTGGGACGACGCCTGGCTGCGCGTGCCTCTCGACGACTGGAACTGCCCCTTCCTCATCTACTTCCGCGCCTTCGCGAAACTTAGCCCTTTCGCTGTATTTGAGGGGGCTTTTGACGTGGGGGCTTTTGACGCGGGGGGCTTTTGACGTGGGGGCTTTTGTCGTGGGGGCTTTTGATGGGGGCTTTTGACGTGTAGCCCCCCATCTCGAGCGCAGCTCGTCGGCGCCCTTGACTTGCTGCTCAAACCGGAACAACAGAGCGTCCTCCATCATCTTGTCAGCAGGCGTGCCAGAGAAGCGTCCAAACTTCTCAATCAGGTCCTTCCTGTAGGGCCTCGCCTCCTCGGCCAACATGTCGTTGTCGCTGCTAGTGCCGTGCGCTCTGTCGGCAGCGTTCTCGAAGTTTGGCTGCGGCACTCTCCCCCTTCTTCTCTCAGCCACAGGCGGTGGGTCCTGGTAGACGGTGAATGGTGTCACGGCCTGTGTTGCCCATCTCCGAATGGTTTCGTCTGGGAGGCCGCTCTCTGCTGCTGTCGATGCAACTCCTCGCTGTGCAGTCGACGCACTTCCCCGCTCTCGCTGGTCGGCGCGACGAATCGGCAGCCGAATTCGCCGAAGTAGACGTGGCGACTGTGGTGTTCGCCACCTCACTCTGCCGGTTGTCGAACGGACCTCGCTGTCCGTCGCCGCATGCAGGGGTACTGCACACTGGCAGCATCGCCGGCGGTGGCGCGTCCCAGACGCCCACGGCCCTCGTGCTGGCTGGCACAAACGGATTCCTGCTCAGTAGCGCGCCCCCTCTGCCGGCCTCTCTGTTGTCGACGCCGCCTCTTTGATCTTCGCTGACGCCAGCGCCCATTGTTGTCGATGGCGCTCTCTCTTCCTTCCTCGGCGCCTCTCTCATCGACGCAACGGAAGCGTGAAATGCGGCGGCGCCCGGCGCCAGGCCCGCAACGGCCAGAATGCCCATCGGCGCGCTCGACAACGCCACTCCATTCACCTGACCTTGACCGCCAGTCTTGTCCACCATGCGGTCGCTCTCCCTGTCGAGTCGACAGGTGGCGGCGCTCCCAGAGCTGCCAGTGAAGCGGTGTCGATAGCGGCGGCGCCCAGCGCCAGCCCCGCGGCCAGAAGACTCAATGGCCCAGCAGACACGCTCACTCTACCGCACTCGCCGGCGTCGCTCCTCGCAGACGCGGCAGTTGCTCTCTCTCCTCCACTCGCGGTCAACACCATAGACACAGAAGTCGACGCCGCTTGCCCTTGCTGCTGACTGACTTGCACGACGCCACTCACTGACGGCAGGGTTGGCGTCGAAGCGCTTGACGACGGCATCGAGACGATGGGTAGCTGCTGCAGAAGCGACACGCTGGCGGAGAGGCTGACAATATGTCGAGCCAGCTCGGCCTTTAGAGCTTGAAGCTCGGCCATGTGTCCCTGCAGGAGGCCTATTTCCCCCCAAAAAAATACGGTAGCGCGGGAAAATAGAAACCCGCGAAGTCGTCTGAAAATGTCGGACGCGCTATTGGTCTTGCACGAGGCGCCCGGGCAGGCCTCCACCGTTGATACTGCCTCGGTTTCGCTCTCATCGGAGAGTCAAGTCGCGGGCAGGGCTTCCCCGTCCAAAGTTTTGGGCGAAAGCCTGGAAAATCTTGCCCTGAAAAAGGGTCCCAGTGCCGCCTCTGGCGGCGGCGACTCGCGCTCCAGCGTCGCCAGCAGCTCGGCTCGCGGCCCCGGCGCGCGAGGCAAGCGCAGCCACCGCAAGTTTTGCGGTCGGGGTGGCAGCTCCGCAGCCGTAGGCGCGGAGGCCGCCCCGTCCATCTCAGTCTCGGGCGCCGGCCCCGTCGGCGTCTCGAGCGCACCACCCCCTGGCGGCGGCATCCAAAAGCAGGCTCAGCCGGCCGGCACGCCGTCCAGCCAAGGGGAGAAGAAGCGGCCGAAATTCCTCAACTTCGCTGAGGCGGCCAAGCGAGCGCTCCAGGTCGGCGTCATCTATCGACGTGACTCGCCAGGCAACCTGGACGAAGCGGCGGTGGAGTTCATCCGCTTGGAGACGATCAAGGCGATCGACGAGGCTGAGAGCATCGTGTCCCAGTTCGAGGAGTCGGGCCTCAAGAGCGGCGTCTTCCTGGTGACGTGCGTGGACCAGAAGTCGCTCGACTGGCTCAAGACATTCGTCGTGGGGCTTTGGCTTGGCGACAAGCAGCTCAGCGTCCTGCCAGCAGAGGACCTGCTGAGGCGGATGAAGATGGTGGTGTTCGTTCCCGTAAAGCCCTCCGAGACAGACACCATTCTCTCTCATCTGTCGAAGCAGGATCCGTCGCTGGCAGTGGCGCAGTGGTGCGTCTACCACAGAGACGCCTCTGACAAGGGCATCCGCCTGATTTTGGGGGTGGACGGCGAGTCGGTAGTGGCTCTTCAGACCATGCAGTTCCATCCGTACTTCGAGCTCAGCAGGGTTCTGTTCAACTTTGCTGGGCAGAAGTCGGAGGAGAAGTAAAGGTGACATGAAGGCAGCGTGAACGCCCTTTCAATGACGTCGTCACGCCGCCTCGTCACTCAGATTAACTTGCAGCATTGTAAGGTGGCGACAGGAGTGCTTGTCCGTCGCTTTGCAGAAACACATACATTTCCTATGCTAGCTCTCATCCAAGAGCCCTGGGTCTATGAGAAGAGGATCTGCAGTCTCTCTGGACAACAGGAAAGTTTGTTTTGGGCCACTGGTGTCCAAGTTCCCAGAGCCTGTATCTTCGTCAGGCATGGTCTCTCAGTTTCAGCGCTGCCTCAGCTCTGCGCTTGCGACGTCGCAGCAGTGCTGGTCAACTTCCAGTGGCGGGGCAGGTCGCGCAAAGTCGTCTTCGCCTCAGTCTACCTTCCCAGCGACTCGCCGACGCTACCACCATCGGCAGAGTTCGGGGCGCTCGTCGCCTTCAGCCGCGCGAAGCAGCTGCCTCTCGTAGTGGGCTGCAACGCCAACTCACATGGTGTGGGGCAGCTCAGACACGAATGCCCGGGGCGACGCTCTCCTCAACTACCTGGTCAGCGTCGACTTAGAGGTGCTCAACGTCGGTGGTAAGCCAACGTTCGTGACCAGCGCTCGTCATGAAGTCTTGGACATCACTCTGTGTTCTAGAGACTGTGCGTGTGAAGTGAAGAATTGGCGCGTCTCTGATGAGGCGTCTTTTTCGGATCACATGCAAATCTGTTTCAGCCTAGCGTTAGATCCGCCGCCGCCGGTCTTCTACCGAGACGGGCGGGCAACAGACTGGCAGCGATTCGCGGAGTCGCTGACAAGACGGTGGGGCCGCCCAACAGCTGCCCAGCAGCTTGACTCGGCCGAGTCAATCGAAGGGGAGTTGTCGACGCTGTATCACCATGTCGGTGCTGCGTTTAGAGAAGCGTGTCCAGAGAAGCGGCTGCGCCTCGGGCGTCGGGTCCCCTGGTGGACTCGTCAGCTTGGCGAACTGCGCCGAGAAGCTAGGCGCCTCTGGAGGCGCTACTACGCGTCCAAATCCGCTTTGGACTGGGAGGCATACTGCGCAGTGCAGCGCCAATTCAAGCGCCAACTGCGCCAAGCAAAGACCTCTTCATGGAGGGAGTTCTGCTCATCCATTGGGGGAAGTTCTGCAGTTTCGAAGCTGTATAGGGTGTTGTCTATGGACAAGCGTGTGCGTCTGGCTATGCTGCGCCTGCCGACAGGCGAGTGCACGGCTGGTGGGGGGAGGCTCTCTCTCACCTGCTGTCCGTCCACTTTCCTGGCAGCAGCGCAGCAATGGCGCCGGCCAGTCAGGAACTGCTGCCGCAGGCGTGGCCGGACTGGCGCCTGGCCCACCAGATCGTCTCAGAAATGAGGGTGAAATGGGCGATCTCGTCCTTCTCGCCCTTCAAAGCCTCGGGGGAGGATGAAGTGTTCCCTGCCCTCTTGCAGAAGGGGTTGCCCACCCTGCTGGTCAGTCAGTGCAATGTGTTTCGCGCCTCGATCGCTCTGGGCTACATCCCCAGGGTATGGCGCCGAGTCAGGGTGGTCTTCATCCCGAAGCCCGCCAAAGAAGATTACGCGAATGCAAAGTCGTTCAGGCCAATCAGCCTCTCGTCGTTCCTTCTGAAGGCGCTCGAGAGGCTCGTCGACTGGTTCCTACGGGACACCGTCCTGGCTTGAAGTCCGCTGCACGCGTGTCAGCATGCATACCAAGCGGTTAAGTCTACTGAGACGGCTCTCCACTCGCTCATGAGTCTCAGCCAGTCGTTGGAGGCCGGGCAGTTTGCCATGGCGGCCTTCTTTGATATTGAGGGGGCATTTGACAATGCCCCCTTCCAAGCGATCTCACAGGCATTGCAGGGCCGCGCGGCGCCACTGGCCCTCGTCACCTGGGTGGAGAGCATGCTCAAGCAGCGCCAGGTCACCGCCACCATGGAGGACTGCTCGAAGGTAGTCAGCGTCCAGCACGGCTGTCCCCAGGGGGGCGTCCTCTCGCCCCTTCTGTGGTCACTCATGGTGGATAGTCTTTTGGTGTCACTCGAACGCCAAGGCATTTTCGCTCAGATGTACTCTGACGATGGCGCCATTGTCGTCAGTGGGATGTGTCTCAGCACAATTTGTGCTTTGATACAGCAAGCGTTGCGTTCCACAGACCGCTGGTGCCTGGAGCGAGATTTGGCCATCCAACCGGCCAAGACCGAATTGGTTCTCTTCACGCGGCGACGGAAGGTGCAAGGCCTCCGCCTGCCAAAGCTGGGGAACACTCAGCTACAGCTGTCAAGTCAGGTCAAGTATTTGGGCGTCACGCTCGACGCCAAGCTTATATGGGTGGCGCACGTCTCAAGCAAAGCCGCCAAAGGAGTTCGCGCCTTCTGGCAGGTTAAGAGAGCGGTCGGCCCCAAATGGGGTCTGACTGCCACTGTTGTGCATTGGCTGTACACAGTAGTCGTTCGCCCTATGCTTACCTATGCCGCACTGGTTTGGTGGGCCAGGGTAGAGATTGAAACTGCTCGCATTCAGCTAAGCAAGGTCCAGAGACTGGCGTGCCTCTGCATGATAGGGGCCATGGTGTCGACTCCGACGGCCGCGCTGGAGGTCCTGTTGGGCTTGCCACCGCTGGACGTCGTCGTCAAGGCTTCAGCCATGTCTGCTTGCTACCGACTCAAGCGGACTGGCCAGTGGCGCAGTGCGCGCGGTCCACACTCGCTCATTGAGGGGCAATTGCTCGCTGCCACGCCCACAGCTGCACTCAGGGCCGATTCTATCGGTCCTGAGTTTAGCTTTGAGATGGACTTTTCCATTAAGGTTCACTCGCAGCAAGAGTGGGCGGCTGGGCGGCCGCCAGAGACGACGACGGCCGCTGTGGTTTGCTACACTGACGGCTCAAGCATTCGTCGCGCTGGCGTCGGCGCCGGCGATTACATTCCATCCCAGAACGTGGAGCAATCGATACCGCTTGGTAGAAGTGCAACCATCTTTCAGGCGGAAGTTTTGGCCATCAGCTACGCTGCCCAGCATCTGGCGGGGCTGGAGGTTGGCGAGGAGGACGTCGCGATTTTCTCTGATAGTCGCGCCGCCCTCCTGGCCATTAGTACCTGCAAGACGAGCTCTCGTCTTGTACGGGAGTGAAGAAATGCGCTCAACGCTATTCGTGCTTGGAGCATTCAACTATTCTGGGTTCCAAGACACTCAGGGGTTGCAGGAAACGAACGCGCCAACGCTCTGGCTCGTGCCGGATCGCTGACGCCATTTGTAGGTCCGGAGCCATCAGTCCGGCCTTAGTCCGTCAGCAACTCGACGCCTGGAGATGCACAGAGCACCGTCTCTGCTGGGATGCTCTCCAGTCTTGCTGACAGGCCAAGGAACTGATCGCGGGCCCATCAAAGGACCTGTCCAGGAGAGTTCTCAAGCTGCCGCGTGCAGTGGCACGTGTAGTGTGCAGTGTGCTTTCAGGCCACTATCTCAATGCGCACTTTCGGCGCATCGGCCTCGCCGACAGCCAAGTGTGTCTCAAGTGCGGGGTGGAGGACGAAACGTGTCTTCACTTCCTAGGGCAGTGCGACGCCCTCGCGGTGTTGCGCCTCAGACTGTGGGGAATGGCGTACGCCACTCCCCAGCAGATTCGAGAGCTCTCTCTAAAAGATGTCCTGGGGCTGTGCCATGCCTCTGGACGCTTCGAGGAGCTCTAAGAGTGAACGTTGCTTTGGGGTATTCTGTATGGGCCTTTCATAGGCTTCCTAGAGTCGCCCCCAAACCAACAACAACAACCCTGCAGGAGCTCCATAATGATCCAAAGCTGCCGCGCCACACTCCTCTGCGTGACCTTGTCGTCCTCCTCGGCGTCGAGCACTGTCGAGAGTGTGCTGCCATTCTGCAGGCACTGCGGGCTCGTCCCAGACGTAGGCGCCGCGTCTCTCGACAGGCAGTCGGCACACAGCATCCTGCTGCAGTCGGCTCCGTCGCACTTCTTGTCCAGGTTCGACACTTCTCTGTCGCAGGCCCAGCACTTCTCCGCTGTCTGTGACATCTTCAGCTGCGCTGTCGACTCTTCTCCTGTCGACGCAGCGAGCCACTCCTCGAGAAGGCTTCACGACGCAGACGACTGGAAGTTCCAAAGGGGGGCACCGGCAGCCGAATGCCAGGCCCTCTCCCTCCCCAAAATCCGCACTCCGTGCGCGCTTCTCGACGCTTCAAGCGTACGCTCTGGGCTCGGCGTCCGCCTTGAAGTTGACGTCGGTGCGAAGGTCGGTCGTGGCACCACTGCGAAATCCAGGTGGCTGGGCTGGCTGAGCAGCTGGCGGGTGCTGACGACGACGACGCGGCGACGCTGCTGGGGCAGCTGGTCTCGATCGCGCTGCTGCTGATGGCGGAGGAGGCAACGGAGTGAGGTGTCAGCTCGGAAGCTGGCGGCAGGCAGGAGGCACACAGCTCTTCCCAGGCCCTGCCCGACCTCGCACTCCTTCAACCTCAGCCGAAAGCGGCGGCAGCTGCTCGCTCTCCCTCTCCCCAACTTCCCCCAAAATCGCCCGCCCTCGTGGCCCTTGATTCCCGCGCGCTCGCCCCCCTCTGCTCTCCCCTGAGTTCGACCCTCGGCTTCCAAAGTAGCAACCCACGCTCGTGTCGCGCCGCGCTACTGTGTAGTGGACCGACACCTCTCTCCTCTTCCTCCTTTTCCCTCAAAGCCAGGACGCGCCGAAGCCCGGAGGCACAACAGTCGCACGCGCCTGCTTCACACGCACCCCTCTGCACTCGCGCGGCCCAAACTCTCAAAAAGGGAACGCGCTCTAAAGCCGAGAAGCGCACAGAGTGACCGACAGACGTACCGGTCACTGCAGAGGCGAGCACAAAAAGGAAAACGCGCCACAGAAAACCATCGCCCGACAAACGGCTGACGCAATTCACCAGTTACTGGACAACACTGGTTCGACTTGCGCCATAAATACAAAAGGGGGTAATAACAAAGACGAAGGGGGGAATGGGGGGTGGGGAAGGGCAAGGTACTTTACATGTTTTAACGACCATTACCCAATGGATACAAATCCGATTTCGATAATTCCTTTTCTAGACAAAACCCTAAAGTATTATGCGTCTTTGTTTCAAGCTTTACGGTAATCGGAACAGGGAATAAAAAGTTATTCAAAAAATAAATTGTGCAGTTTAAAAAAAACACACTATAGATGCTCCCAGAGAGGAACGTCGCCCATGGTCAATGCTCCTATGTGAGAATCTAAAATGCTTTAGTGTAAACGTGTTTTACGAAGAAATAAAATACCAGCCACCATCAAAACGATAGAGAAATAAATTAAAAAAAATAACATAAATATGTTGTGCCACCAAAACCGGTTTGGTTCACTGTGCACGCACTTGGTGCAAGACTGATCCGATGTGGTGAAGTTCAAGGTCGTTACCCGCTACCCTGCCTGCATCCATCACGAGGAATGTGCACGCAACACCCAACCAGCTTGGCGCCTTTCGGGCGCCTCTTCTCAGCAAGCAAGCACCAAGCATCGCGGCTGCGTGTCAGACAGTACTGTGAATTCGTTGGTCTTTCTCATCAGAAACTTGTGAACTGCGTGTCGATCGCAATTGCTTAGGCCGTAAAATGGTCATGAACTGCCATTCTGAGAGGTGGACGCGCCAGTCCATTTAGTGAATCCCACGAATTGGAATACAGTATTTCAGTAAATTGCCTACTGTACTTATTTCGTGGTTTGGGTCGGGCCTGCGATCTTGAGCAGTTGGGCAGGCTGGGCCTGCGTTTTGAAAGTGCGGGCTAGGCCGGTACAGGCTGGACTATCTGGCAGGCCGAGATGTGCAGGCCTGTGCTTATCCCTAGTGTACTCTCTTTGGGTAGCAAACCATTATGGCCACAAACAAGTATTTAATTAATTACATACTATAAACCCTACAATTAGCCCCCCCTGGTAATTTGCCCCCCTCCTCCCCCCTATAATTACACCGCCTCCCTAAATGGACCATCATCGAAAGGCAACATTTTCCATGACTAGTATGTATGTATGTATGTATGGTCACATAAATGTGTATGTATGCATGTATGTATGGTCACATAAGTGTGTATGTATGTATGTATGTATGTATGTATGTATGTATGTATGTATGTATGTATGTATGTATGTATGTATGTATGTATGTATGTATGTATGTATGTATGTACATGTACATGCATGTGCATGTGCATGTGAGACTGTGTGAGAGTGTGTGTAGAGTGTACCAACATATGCGAGCAGCATCAGCTTAACTTAAAAATCGCCTCCATGTGCGTTTGAGCAAACAAAACTCCCCACACATCGACCCTTCCAGTTTGTAAGCCTCCCCCTATAATTAACCCAAACATACCACACACTCCTATGGCTGGAACAAAACAGTTAACCACTGGGGGTAATTAGAGGGTTTATGGTATGTCAACAAATATATTAAGCACATTAAAAAGTTAACAAAAGTGAACACAAACAAAACAAACAAAGTTCAATTAATGCCTACAGATTTGTTTAATTAATTATGTAATGAATAATTATTTGGAACTCACACATAGTCACACACACATACAAAACACTGAAAAATTGGTCTTTAGGTGGTGGCTCAGGTGGCTAGGTGGCAGCTTTTTATGAGAGGGGGGGGGGGGCTGATAGACTCAAAGGCCTAAATGGAGGGGGGCTAATTAATATTGAGTGGGACTGATCATGTGGATTTATGCATAGAGTTTTCCTTATAGCCTGTTTGTTCAACTAGTTTCTTCAGCATCATGGGACAATCGAATTTGGATTACTTGCCTAATATGACTGCACTGTATTCATTGGGAGTCACAAATATGCATGTGTGCATGCTTGTTTTTAGGCCTATCAAGAGTGTGTTGTCAATGGAACTGAAGGAAGGCCACTCACACCTAAGTGAATGTTTGGGGAAGACATACGTCTGACTATTTTTTTTTAATGTTATCTGCATTGCCTGTGCCTGCATGAGGGTGTGCGTTTAATTATACAGTGGGGCCCACGGTGCTATGTCCAACTTTGATTGCTCGCCATTTCTTCTTCAGCAGTCCAATCAGTCCAAAATTTTAATATGCTGTGTTGTAAACCTTAGCTTAGACATGTATAAAGTTTTCAGCCACATTCTAAATCAATCAAAAAAGTTTTATATTATTACCATTGTTTTCGCACGTTTGTGACCATTATGGACTGTAAAGTGTGCAATCAAATTTGTACAGTTTTGCTTCTGCTTGAAAAAGATGGAACAAGTTAGAACACTACCATTAGAAAAAAGAAAATTAAAATTTATTGTGAATCTAAGAATGCTAGGGAAACAGTAAGCAGGCTAAAAACGGAGTTTCCAGAATGGGCAACTTGCACTCACAGCACACACAGTTTTACAAACTGTCAAACGATTTGAAGAGACTGGTTCGGTGGGAGACACTTAAAGGCAGCTTCCACAGTCTTCACAAACGTCATCGACTGAGGAAAGACTGATGACTGTCGTTCTGTAGCAGACATGTGCGCCAAATGCATCACTGTAGACTGTGGCCACTTTGAAAATCGGTGATTCTGTGCATACACGAATAAAACATTATTTCCTTGACTGATGTGAATTAAACTTTGGACATATATAAGCTAAGGTTTGCAGCACAATATATTAAAATTTCGGGCAGATCGGATTGTGCAAGAAGGAATGGCGAGCAATCAAAGTTGGACGTAGCACTGTGGGCCACCCTGTATTTTTTCGCCGCGCGTCAGCGCGGCGAGTTCATATACGGACGATAAATTTCGTAATGGTCTGTTCATCTGCCCATTCGTCCGTCTGTTACCGACCGGTTCTCCTTTATGGCTTGACGGATCGGGCCGCAATTTTTTGTTAGCATGCAAGAATAAATTTAGAGATGCACATTTTTTAGATTTATTCTAAAAAAATTATAAAAAAAAAAACATTTAATATTTCAGTGTCCTCAAGCAAAATTTCTGTAAAAACACATGCTTAAGGATAGGGTCCAATCTGTAATGGTATGCAGAACTCGAGCGAGCGCGCGCGCGAACTCACGCCAAAGTTGGCGCGAGGGCGCTGTTTCTTATGCGAAAGTTTGCGCCAAAGTTGGCGCCAGCTTTGGTTGTGTTGGCGTCAACACAACCATTTTTAACACAGGAATATGGACAGATATTGAGCAAAATCAATCAAAGAGATAGAAATTGAGCGATTCATTTGTCTTGGAAAGGGCGCGGTTGCGATTGGCAAATCTGATCCGATCACTGGCCTATCGAAGAAAGCAATGTGGTCGCGATTTTGGGAAAAGGTCACCGATTCTTTGAACGTGGGGCTTTGCCTCTGTCGGATCCGAGACTCCGAGTGCGCTAGCGGCCGCGGATGAAGCGACAACGACGGCCTATGGTGTAGTGAAGTGTCAAATTTATTTTCGGGGAGTGATCAAAATTGTAGCTGACTAGCTGTAGCTGAGCTGCGCATTTCTTTGAGTTTGTGAAGAAATTCGAGCAATAGGCAAAACAATTCCAAGTTGAACGATCCATTTAGCAGAAAATGAAACGAACCTATAGATCCATTCGTACGCAGGAATTTTTAGTAAAGGCAAAAAATGTTGAATTTACTACTACTAGCACTCACGTTGAAAATTATCGCCGCTAAATATTGCGTAATACTTGCAGATTGTTGTATTACAGAATTGGTCGACTGCATTCGCAGCCAATTGACCGGAAATATTCACCCGCACCTCGGACGGCGACGCTCCAGTAGAATCGAAAGAACTTGAAGGAGAGCTACAACTGCATTGCGCGCGACAAGAGATGCGAAAATACACAAAAAAACGCAAAAAATAGGCTAAAATCCACAATTGCGCCATGTGATCTGAGACGGTGTACTATTTGCTGTCTCCTGCATTCCTCGCATACTCAGAAAAATAGCATTGGTATGCGGAATGTGGTTTTACGTTCGTCTGCCCGTCCATGCTAAACGAACGCTCAAAGTCGAGTGCGCACACACGACGCGGGTCAAACAATTATTGCTGATTGTTGCTGTACGCGTCGGCAACGAGCTTGTCCCTAATATTCACGTGCGCTCCCGTCGTTTCTTTAAGTTAATTTGACTATTTGGCTGCGATTACTGCGAAGCGCGCCCACTTTTCCTAGGCGCGCATTAGCGCGCGCGTGAGCTGGGTTGACGCGCGCGCGCGAGCATTTTTCATATCGATTTTCTCGCGCCAAGCTCCGGCGCGCGCCGTGTAGATGGCGCGCGCGCTCGCGCGAGTTCTGCATACCCTTACTGGGAGGAAAATGTCTGTGTCTGTGAGCAAAATTTCTGGGAAAATACATGCTTAAGGATAAGGGCTAATCTGTGAGGGAGGAAAATTTCTGTGTCTGTGAGCAAAATTTCTGGGAAAACACATGCTTTAGAATAGGGCCAAATCTGGGAGGAAAATTTCTGTGTCTCAGAGCAAAATTTCTGGGTAAAATCTGGGAAAATACATCGTTAAGTATAGGACTAGGATGTGTCCCAATATGGGACGAAATTTCTGGCCTGGGCCCGTATGCTGACAACAATTGGTACTCGAATTAAATTAGAGCGCTCTAATTCAATCGGGGTTGGCAAACGATACGCCACTTGTATCCTTCAGCACGTAAGAATTAGAGTGGTATACGGTACTTGAATTAAAATTAGAGTGAGCCACTCGAATTAGAGTAGAGCGACGCACTTGAATTAGAGTGGCACACACGCATAAAATTAGAGTGCTCCTACCCACTCTAATATGCCGATTGCGCTAGAATTGTTTGCACACTTGAAACACATCTTTGAAATTTGTTGGTTGTCATCATTCTATGGATGCAAAGCGAAAGAATTTAGAGAATTAAACAAAAAGTGACTGATGAGGAACTGTGCCAGCGGTTCTTTTTGACCACGAGACAATCTATCTCATGGGTCACGGATGTAGAGTAATTGTTGAGCATTTTTGAGTGACATGTTGAAGAAACGTGCGTATGGGACAGTGGACTTCCCCTCCCCTTGGTCGAATGTAAGTGCATGTTTAGACGCATGAGCATGGTAGTTGTGAGGTGTCATTTCACAAACATCTCGACAAGCCTTCACAACCACAAACAGTAGCAAGCCCAAATCACGTTCGAAAGGTGATCGATAGTCGCACATAGAAACTCGTCTCTTGCAGTCATTCAAAGGCGAAAATTGGAACAGTGGAAACGCGTTCTCGTTGCCGTCACTCCAAAGCGGTAGACGTAGACGTAGAACGCAGGCCTTGGGCTGCGGAACGGCTGACACCGTAGCGCATGTCGCGTCGCCCGCCCCCAGCTGCGTCCCACACCACAACGACTCGCGTCGCCCTACAACAAAGAGTATTGATACACTCGATCAGGGAGGGGTTCAGTGGTTTAAATGTTGCTGGATTAGTGGTCACCGCCGAAAGGCTTCACAACCCCCCCCCCCCCCAGCACCTATTCCGGACATACACTGCCGGATCCAGCGGGAAACCCCCCCCTGGCCAACGAGGAAGGGGGGGCAGATATACATGGTGGAAGGCAGGCATGGTGGAAGAGGGGGGGGGGCAGTAGTAGAAGCCCTGGAAGAGGGTTCGCAGCGGGTGGATTTTTACCCGCTGATTAACGCACCATGTAGGGAGGGGGGAGCAAGAGCTAGTTTCGCCTAATTTTGGACAACAAACGCATAGACAAAAGAAGAGAAGAGAACGAAACATTCTCGTCTGCGGCGTGTTATTGTGAGCCAAAACCCGGCCAAAACGTGAAAAACGACTGCTTCCTATCTATTAAAATTCATGCGGTCTATTCTATTAAAATTCACCCCCCCCCCCCACCCCGTCAGAAAATCTTGGAGCTGTCAGTGCAGAAATCCCACCTGCGCCGCTGGGAGGGGGGGGGGGGAATACCCCTCACCTGGCAGACCCTGCCTATCCCAAAATAATTTCGCACCTAACCCCCCCCCCCCTATTTCCCATAGCTAAATTTTTTAGCGTAAAAGCGACACAAGTTTTGCTTGTGGCGCTGCACCAAATATGTTACGAACAAAAAACGATCCCAAAACTCGCGATTTGTACGTCAATCCACTGGGCCACACCCCTTTTCGAAAAATTGTCGATTTTACCCTCCCTCTGGCCCAATTTTTGTGGGCCCTCACTTCATCCCCCCCCCCCAACCTTTTCACAAACAAATCAAACAGGACAGCTAGCAGAACCGAGTCGTCGATGAAGTGGTCGGTGCGGCGGCCGACGCAGTCGAGAGAGCGGCCGGTGCGTCGCAGTCGACGCGCCCACTGCCGCCGGGACGATTCCGACGCAGCCGTCGAGGCCGCCGAAGTTGACGGAGTTTCCGAGTTTCTCGGCTATACGCAACTCGGCGCCGTCCATGCGGGTCGGCGGCGCGCCACCAGCTGTCTTCTCGCTTTCCCAACGTCGCAATAGCTTACAAAACGTCCAAAGTTCGGCAATAAAACGAGACGCTTAAGCTCAAAATTGATGACACACCTCCCACTCAACAGCATTCTTCTGGCTCGGTGCTGCCTTTACCTCCAGTTCCGCTTGCACTCGTCCAAAGAATAGCGCCGATCAGACGCGACGCGATGTCGACGTTGAACCGACTGACGACAGCTTCCCATGCGGGACCCAAAGAGGAACTGCTCTTGATCGCCAGTACGCTGTCGAGGATAACCCCGCTGAGGCCTTCTGCTGCTGCACCTGCCGCTCCCGCACCTGCTGCTCCTGTCTTTCGACGACGATTTCTCCATTTTTCAGCGCTTTCCTCGAGTCGACGACAAAAGTGAGCATGCAGAAAATTGAAATTTTCGGGCGAGTGGCGTATCGTCCTAACCCACTATAATTAGATTTAGAGCGCTCTAATTTTTTTGTCAGCATACGGGCCCTGGAGCTACACAGAGCCAGGGTGCCATAAAGGCCGATTTATAATCATCCGCGCCCGTCATCCGCGTCCGTCATCCGTCAAAGATGGATGATTATAAATCGGGAAGTTTGACGGACGCGGATGACGGACGCGGATGACGGATGGAGTTGGCAACTTTTAACTTTTGACGGATGACAGACGCAGAAGCGTTGAAAAGGCGCGCGGTCTCGTATGGAAAGAGTGCGCGTGGAAGGAGTTTACGATACGACGAGTTTACGATTGCGCGCTTAACACCCAAATCTACCATAATCTGTGAAGGCATTCCACGCGAGACCCAATTCATTCAACACTTGACGGACGAAAAATGACGGATCTACTTACAACTCAGGCCGCTGTCCGTTGGTCTATGGCGCTAAACACGGATCTGGACGGGCGATGGCTCGTTCGACTGGGCGTCGCCAGCTAGGACGAGTGACGCTATTCGTTTCACCGATAAATACCGATAATACCAATAAATAGCAAAAATACAATTCTGGGACAAACGTTTTGGTGTGACTAATGTTTGTCCTGCAGCAAACGCGTCTTTTAGAAAACAACAATTTTTCGGTAACTCTCGAACGGCTCGACGGATCCGGACGGGCGATGGCTTGATCGACTCGGCCTCGCCCGGCATTTCTATATATGCTGCTGGTTTCGGCGATAAATCCCGATAAATCGTGAAAGTGGCAAAAAGAAGCGAAAACGATGTTTTTAAGGTCTAAAGGGGTAAGTAGTAAGGTAGAAAGTAGTAAACCTAAAGAGGCAAGAATGAAACGAACGGTACTCTAATGGAAACATGCTATCCTGAAAATAAAACTAAACAAAATCGACGGTAGTATCGCTTCTGCATGAGATGTGGCTCGTTCGACTGACCATTGCCAGGACTTGTCTCAGATGTGAATGGCACTGGCCAACAGTTGGTACATTTTTGTTAAAGTCACTAAAAACGCTTTGCGAAAATGCGAACCACTGGAAAAGACGCGTCGACAAGGATGCCCTGACAAGACAATCAAAAACGACTGATTCGGCCTGCCTGCCAGCGCAGGACCGATGGTCGCGCATGGCGGCAGACTCAGGCGGATCTAAAGCCGTCTCAGTCAGCGTGCTCGACACGCGGACTGGTTGGCACACTGAACAGCAAAGGCGCTTGATGTGTTGACTGGACAACAAGCTAGCACGCTCATCATACGGACTCTTCAGCACGCCGAACAGCCAGTGTGTTCGTCATGCAGGCCTGACCGCATGCCGAACAGGGTAGCACACCCGCTCGTCACGCGGGCCAGTTGACCTGCTGAGCACATGGTACACCAGACAGGTAGCGCGCCCATTACATGGACCAGTCGACCAACTGAACAGCCAGCACGTTTGTCATGCAGACCAGATGGCACCCCAAAACAGGTAGTGCGCCTGCTCGTCACGCAGACCAGTCAACCTGCTGAACAGATGGCACGCCAAATTGGTAGCGCACTCGTCATGCAGACCAGTCGACCCAAGGACCAGACGGCATGCCAAACAGGTAGCCCGCTCATCACACAGACGAGTCGACCCACTGAACAGATGGCATGCCGAACAGGTAGCACACTCGTCATGCAGACCAGATGGCATGCCGAACAGCTAGCGCGCTTGTCACACATACCAGTCGACCTGCTGAACAGCTAGCATGCTCATCACGCGGACCAGACATCATGCCGAACAGGTAGTATGCTCGTCACGCGGACCAGTCGACCCAATAAACAGAAGGCACGCCAAACAGGTAGCACGCTCATTATGCGGATGAGTCGACCTGCTGAACAGATGACATGTCAAACAGGTAGCACGCTCGTCACATGGACCAGACAGCACTCCGAACAGCTCGCGCTCATCACATGGACCAGATGGCACACACACAGGTAGCATGCTCGTCACATGGGCCAGTCGACCTGCTGAACTGTTAGCGCGCTCATCACGCAGACTGGATGGCATGTCGAACAGCTAGCACGCTGGTCACATGGTCCAGTCGACCCACTGAACAGCTAGCATGCGTCGACACACATGCTGACAAGTTGACCTGCTGAACAGCTAGAGTGCTCGTCATGTGGACCGGTCGAGCTGCTGAACAGCTAGAACGCTCGTCACATGGACCAGTCGAGCCACTGAACAGCTAGTGCTCTCGTCACATGGAAACTAAACTGCATCAACACACATGCAGACAAGTCCACCCGCTGAACAGCGAGAGCGCTCGTCACGTGGACCAGTCGACCTGCTGAACAGCTAGAACGCTCGTCACATGGACCAGTCCAGCCACTGAACAGCTAGTGCTCTCGTCACATGGACTGGATGGCATGCCGAACAGCTAGTGCACTGGTCACATGGTCCAGTCGACCCACTGAACAGCTACATAGCTTGCATCGACCCCAACGCAGACAAGTCCACCCGCTGAACAGCTAGAGCGCTCGTCACTGGGACCAGTCGACCTGCTGAACAGCTAGAACGCTCGGCACATGGACCAGTCGAGCTACTGAACAGCTAGTGCTCTCGTCACACGGACTGGATGGCATGTCGAGCAGCTAGTGTGCTGGTAATGCAGACCAGTCGACCTGCTGATCAGCCAGCGCGATCGTCACATGGACTTGTCGGCATGCTGAACAGCTAGCCCGCGATGACAGGTGGACTGGATGGGGGCAGGAAGGGGGGGGGTGGCCGAAGGCCGCTACGGGCGTCTAGTGATTATAAATCGAGCAATTTTGGCGTGACGGATGCAGATGACGGACGACGGATGGTGGATGACGCACGCGGATGATTATAAATCGGCCTAAAGGCAGCGTGGGCGCGTGGGCGCTAGAGTTGGGCGCGTATTTTTTCAAACGTATTTTTTCAAAAAAAAATACACGTATTTTTTTGAAAAAATACGCGGCCGCCTGTATCTTATTTTTAAAAAAATACAGTCGTAGTCGTAATCGTAAGGTAGTAGTCGTAATTTTGAGTCGTAAGCCTGCATTTTGTTGAATCAACCTACAATAGATAATAAAACATTTGTTGTTAACCAGTGTACCTTACATTGAACAGAATATATGGGAGTTGTGTAGTGGGTAGACTTACCACAAGACGATTTGTTTGACATCACATTATTCTTACGATGCTTAGGTTTTGCTTACGGTATGTTTTGGACGCAGCGGACGCGAACCCAACAATTGGTTCTGCTAGCTCTTGCTATTGTTAGCTCGTCGCGTTCTTAGTGTCGCGTCGACCTGCTTCGCGTTCTTGGATGCGTGCCCCCATTTCTCACTTTGTTGGATGCTAACTAAATCTCTTGGTCGCTCATTACTCCGCTTACGCACCACTCACCCACACACTCACCTCACACACACACACACACACACACACACACACACACACACACACACACACACACACACACACACACACACACACACACACACACACACACACACACACACACACGCGCGCACGCACGCACGCACGCACGCACGCACAAACACTCCTGCTCGTCTACTTGCATGCTTGCACAGTTTTACAGCGTTCGACCTACTTTATGTACCGATTTCTAAGCTTTTGACACTTCGCTGATGGCTTACTATGATGTATGGTACCTGTACATACGTACTCTAAAAATTGCATATCAAATGACTCGCCTCAACATCACAAGTCATTTGAGCATGCTCCCACATAATCATGCAAATGTATACTGTGCATGTGGTACATTGTATCTTGTCTAATTGGAAAATGGAAAATGAATCATGCATTGATAAATTGCATGTCAAATGACTCACCTTGGCATCACGAGTCATTTGAGCATGCTCCTGCATAATTATGCAAATCAATACTGTAAGTGTGATACATTGTAACCTGTCCAACGTGGTGAAGACCCATCTCGATTGACAGAGCAGCAGTAAATTTGGTGCTACCAACTGTCAACAGGGTGAACGCCCATCACGATCAACAGAGCAGCAGTAAATTTTGCGCCAAGAACTGTCAATGGGGTGAACGCCCATTGAAATCAACAGAAGAGCAGTTACATTGTAATTTGGTGCACAAATTTGCCACGATGAAGTGTCAATGTAGTGCACGCCATTACTGATTGCACTTACTTCATTACTGATTGCACGCCATTACTGATTGCACTTACACGCGCTTCAGCGTTTTGAAACGAATCTGTTTGGTATTTTTGGACAAGTCCAGAGAATTTTATCCCTAAAAAAATTGAGAAAATTGGTGCACTACAGCACCAGCTGTAAAGTTTTTCATAGAAACGGTTTAAGAAGAAACTTGAAGAAGAAACGGTTTAAGAAGAAGAAGAAACTTGCGGTAAATGTCTTGTTTAGGTATAGCAGCCTGTTCAGTATCATTACAACTGTAGAGCAGGGCCATCATTCACTTCCACCAGGGACAGTGCGACGTCCCAGACCCAATGCAGGAGATTCGAGCCGCTTTTGGCGAAATCGCAGTAAAAATGAGGCAAATGCCTTGCTGGCTACCGTGAGCGCCATGCAAATTAGTAGAAAGTAACTTCAATCATATTAAGGAAAAATTTGCAGGTGGCTGCAAAAAAAGGTGAATATGTGACGCTATTTTGTTAAAGTCCAGTTTGAAGAAGAGCGGTATTAATCAAGGCAGGCCTCAAGCCACTTATGCTTTGCAGCTGATCAACATCAGTTTGAACAAACTGTGTATAAAAACTGAACCAAACGCAGCAACACGTCACATATTTAGCATTTTTTGTGTTCGCGTGCATACCGTAAATCCTCCAATAGAACCCCCCCCCTCCAATAGTGCCCCCCCCCTCCAATAGTGCCCCTGGGTACGGCAAGGTTGAAATAATAGAGCCCCCCTCCAATTGTGCCTCCGGGGGTAAGGGGTATGTTGTGCCATGGGCCTTTTATGGGCAAAAATATAGTGGTAGGTACATTTATATCGTGTATACACACTACTACTAACCAATAATAGTACGTTTCAGCAACTATTAACGGTAAATCAACCAATAAATGTGGCAAAAGTGATCAAAATCGCCGAAAAATCGGCAATTTTGACAGCGAAACTAGCATTACCATTCAAATTTTTTAGTTTGAAATAATAGAAGCCCCCCTCCAATAGTGCCCCCCCTCCAATAGTGCCCCCGGGTAAGGAGAGGTTGAAAAAATAGTGCCCCGGAGGCACTATTGGAGGATTTATGGTAGGAAGGAAGGTGCAGTGGCAATTATTAGGACCTACACACACTGCATTCACATATGCAGCATGACTGAATGCCACTTGGTTGTGAGACAGACAGGAAGGACCCCATGATCTTGAACATGGAACACAATGCACGCGCAGGCTCGCACGCACGCATGCACGCACGCACGCACAAGATGTAAAATGGTGCATTGCACTATGCAAACGTTGTGGTTCATCATTGGGTGAAATGTCAAAAGGGGAATGACAAATGGAGCCAGTACAGTATGTATGCCTACACATCACTAACTGCGGTGGCAACCCACATGTCACAAATGTTAGCAGGGTGCCGATTATTTATCCAGGAAGTTTGGCTGTGTATGTATGCCCACACATCACTAACTGTGGTGGCAACCCACATGTCACAAATGTTAGCAGGGTGCCGATTATTTATCCAGGAAGTTTGGCTGTGCTAGATCCATGGTAATGGCCAATGGCAACGCATTGTCAGAGAGAGATGAGATGTGAAAGGGTTGCTGTTGCGTTTTGGCTGAATGAGGGTGGCTCGCACAAAAAATGCCAAATATGTGACGTGTTGCTGCATTTGGTTCAGTTTTTATACACAGTTTGTTCAAACTGAAGTTGATCAGCTGCAAAGCGTAAGTGGCTTGAGGCGTGCCTTGATTAATACCCCTCTTTTTCAAACTGGACTTTAACAAAATAGCGTCACATATTCGCCTTTTTTGCAGTCACCTGCAAATTTTTCCTTAATACAGTGTTTTTTCGTAAGACAAGCATTGATGTGCAAAACCTATGCAGGCACGCACGCACGCTTGCACACATGTATGCACGCACGCATGCACGCACGCTCGCACGCGTGCACATACAGACATACAGCAGCAGACCAGAACGCACACATGCCACAGCGTACCAAAAAAGAAAGCAAATGTAGCGTGTCCTGTGGAATCCCCCAATCGCAGTAGGAGACACGCATCGTATAGACACGCATCGCAAAATCGGGTCAGATAATCAGGGTGTACGCGTCAGCGTACAACCCTAATATGTGACGACTTGCGCGCGCGAGAATTCGGATTTTTGATCGCCTATAACTTTTGATTGGCCAAACCGATTTCGGCGCGTTATGGGTCAAAAGAAGCGCACTCACGGGGGGACCGTACGTGCCACAGCGCGTTGCAGTATTGCCGCGCGTTAAGGGGGTACGCCCGAAAATGTTTCCGAAAAGTGTCTTTTTTTTTCGTGTTCTCCTCCCAGTTTTTGGAGCGCCACTCGCTAGTGCCATGGGCAATTGGAATGAAACTTGGCATGTGTAAGCGACCCATGATGGCAATTTTGCGTACCGAAGGAATCGTCCCTGCGTCCTACCAAACTCGAGATATCGCCGATTATATGCGTTTTTTCGGACATAGTCGTTTTTTTGGGGTGGTTTCCACCAAGAGTAAATCTCGAAAAAGTGCCCAATTAACCCCCAAATTTTTTTTGATTTACTTGAACAGTTTCTTATGGAAAGTTTATGCCCAGTCACTGAACCGAAAACTTCGCCCCTGATAATGAGTTATTAGCAATTGAAAATATCGGCCAAAAAGTTTGTCCTTAATAGGCGCGCTAACGGCTTATCACAGAGCTTTGCTATAAAGGAAAAAAGTTGTTCGGCATGACCTGGAATAGACCCCTTTTAACAATTGGACCAAATTGAACGCACCAAAATGCCTCTCCCCATTATACCGAAAACGAAAAATGGGGATATTTCGGTGTGGTTACATCGGAGGGCATTAACATCAATAATAAAGTTGATTGCCTTTCGATGGGGAACATTTCATTCCTTGGAGTCGACACGCTCCGACGCACCAAAATAATTTTACTTCTGGAATAATCGATAAATATCGATATGGGTAGGTCGGATCACTTTGGCTAAAACACGGAAGTTGACCGCCTGCACGTGTAGATCATTTTGTTTCTTTACACCGCTATGCTCCGACTAACCAATATGGCACTGCAGATGTGCACGCACGCACGCACACCGTCAAATGGGCTGCTTCACAAAAAAAAAACTCGATGTGGGTACGTCGCATCACTTCGGCTAAAACACAAAAGTTGACCGCCTAGTTATAGTGATCATTTTGATTCTTTACACCACTATGCTACGATGCAGCAATATAGCACAACTGCACGCGCCCGCACACACGCACGCACACACACAATTATCCGCAGTGGCTTCTGTTTGTAGTTTCTCTGCATGCTGTGCCATTTGCTGATTGGTCATCCTGCTTTGTATCATTTGCATGACAATTAGTTGTGCACAACTTTGGTCAACCAAAAAAATACATGCGTACCTATTTTCAATCCACATGCTCACATTCTGTATGATGAGTGTCTCCTAGTCCTACTGCACTCGAGGGATTCTACCGAACACGCTACATATGTCATACATGGTACATATCTCGTGCATGCGTGCGTGCGTGTTGTGTCCTTTACAACAGTTTTTTAGCTAGAACGCAATAATCTTCTTTCCATAACACTAATGCGGTTTTCACAATACGTAGTGTCAGTCATGGTATGCGCGTGTCATTTCCTGTCACTCCTCCTCTGCTGGTGACGTCGATCAGTCGCCAGCCTTCGTCGATGACGACCAGCCGTAGCGAGAGACGGGCTTTTTCTGTCGCTTTGAGCGTCGTAGTTCTGGCTCCGTCTTCGCTGATTCAGCTGTCGTCGGTTCTTGTGGCTCCGCTGTCGGTCGTTCGCTGCCAGGTGGCTGTAGTGTTGGGGCGTCGTCCTGTCGAGCCTTGAGCTGGTTGCGGTGCCGGCGCAAGACTCTGTCGTCATCCTCGCACTTCACTTTCCGAATGACGGCGCCCAGCGCATCGCACACCACTGCCTTGAGCCACTTCTCGCCGCTGGGCCGCAGGCTCTTTGCCCAGACTTTCTCTCCGATCTTGTAGTCGTAATTGCTGGACGTCTTCGTCGCCTGCTCCTTCTTTGGAATCATGAGGTCCAGCGTCGTTCGGATTCTGCGACCCATGAGCAACTCGCTCGGCGATTTGCCAGTATCCGCCAGAGGCGTGATGCGGTACTGGGCCAAGTAGTTGTTTAGGTCGCGCATTTGCTTCTTGATCGTTGGCGCTCTCGCTTTCAACACGGCCTTCTTGAATGTTTGTACGAATCTTTCTGCCAAGCCATTCGACTGTGGGTGTCCTGGGGGAGAAAACTTCTGCCCTATCCCCCTCCTCTGGCAGAAAAGCTTGAATTCTTCTGAAGTGAACTGCGTCCCATTGTCAGAGACGAGAACTTCTGGGAGGCCGTGCGTGGCGAAGATCTCCTGCAGCAACTCCGCCGTAGACTCTGACGTCGCCTGGTTCGTTCGGCGCACTTCTGGCCAACCCGAAAACGCGTCGACGACGACCAGCCACATTGCGCCTTCAAACGGGCCAGCGTAGTCGACGTGGATTCGCTGCCACGGTCCGCCCGGCGGTTCCCAGGAGACTGGAGACGCCTTTGGCGGGTTGTTGCTGACGAGCGCGCAGTTGTCGCACCGCTTCGACAGATGCTCAATGTCGGTGTCGATGTTTGGCCAGTAGCAGAAGAGACGGGCCGCACTCTTCATTTTGCTCACTCCATGGTGGGACTTGTGCAGCTCGCCCAACACTCGGCTTCTCAACGACGTCGGCACTACCACACGCTGTCCCCAGAGGAGGCATCCACTGAAGATGGTGAGCTCGTGCCTTCTCCGAGCGTATGGCGTCAATTGCGCATCTTCTGTCTTCGCTGGCCATCCTTGCATCGTGTACTTCACCACCTTCGTGAGCAGGTGGTCGGACGCTGTCGCCTCTCTGATCTCGTCCGCGCAGACCGGCAGCTGCCTCAGTTGATTCTCTTCCACAGCGCAGACGGTCTGGTGGAGAGACTTGAGCTGCTCAAACTCCGCGTCGAAGCCGACAGGCAGTCGCGACAGTCCGTCCGCGTCGCCATGCTCTTCGGTCCTCCTGAAGATGAGGTTGTAGTCGTACGCAGATAAGATGATCGCCCAGCGCTGGAGCCGACTTGCTGCCATTACTGGGATACCCTTCTTGGGCCCAAAAATGGCAAGCAGAGGCTTGTGGTCAGTCAGTAACTGGAACTTTCGGCCATAGACGTACAAGTGGAACTTTTTGACACCGTACACTATGCCCAAGCCCTCCTTTTCGATCTGACTGTAGTTTCGCTCAGCGCTCGTGAGCGTCTTGCTAGCAAACTCGATTGGCCGCCTCGACCCGTCTGCGTACTCGTGGTAAAGGACGGCGCCCACGCCGTCAGGACTCGCGTCCGTTGCCAGTATCAGAGGCAAGTTCGCGTCGTAGTGCGCCAGCTTCTCGGGGTCGGCCAGTCTTTCTTTGACTTTCTGCACTGCTTGCTCTTCCCTTTCGGTCCACCGCCAGTAGGTGTCTTGCTTGAGGAGCTCGTTCAGCGGCTTCACCAAGCTAGAGAGCCCTGGCAGATACTGGTCATAGTACCTGACCATTCCCAGGAAGGAGCGCAGCTGGCTGACGTTGGTGGGACTCGGCATCTTGACAACCGCTGCTGTCTTGGCAGGATTAGGCCGTCTCCCATCGGCGTCCAGAATCTGACCCAAGTACTCGACGGACGGCTCCAGGAACTTGCATTTCGACTTCTTCAGCCGCAGCCCGAACTCGCTGAGGCGCTTCAGCAGCTCCTTGAGGTTGTCGAGGTGCTCCTCGTCCGTCTTGCCTGTGACGATGATGTCGTCGAGGTAGACACCAATGCCAGCGAGGCCGCTTGTAACTTGCTCCATCAGATTCTGGAAGATAGCAGGGGCTGACGCGACTCCAAACGGCAGACGATTGTACCGGTACAGGCCCTGGTGCGTGTTGATGGTGAGCAGCTGTTTGGAGTCGTTCTCCAGCTCCACTTGCAGGTACGCATCCGAGAGATCGATTTTGGAGAATTTCTTCCCCCCTGCCAACCCAGCGAAGAGCTCCTCTGGCCTTGGAAGAGGGTGCTGGTTGACATTGATCTGCGGATTGACGGAAACCTTGTAGTCGCCGCAGATTCTGACCGATCCGTCCGGCTTGTTGACTGCAACGACTGGAGACGCCCACTGGCTCACTTTCACCTTTGTCAACACCTCTAATCTGACGAGTCGCTCCAAGTCTTCATCAACCTTCACCTTTTTGGCGAAGGGGACTGGTCGCGGCTTGTGAAACTTGGGTGTGGCGCCGTCCTTGAGCTCGATTCTGGCTTTGATACCCTTCAACTTTCCCAACTCTGGCTTGAAAATGTCGCCATACTTGGTCAGGACCTGTTCTAGTTTTCTCTGCTGCTTCGCAGGACAGGTCGTAGTCGTAGCTGCGACTAAGCAGGCGTCGAGCAGTTGGGGGTAGAAGACTCGCAGCCAGTCGCGGCCCATAACATTTTGATGTTTTCCGGCTGCCACAAACAGCGTTTGCTGCCCACTTTTCCCGCGGATTTTCACTTTTACAGTCGCCTTGCCCAGGAGCGGAATTCTCTCACCCAAGTAGGTGACGAGCTGCAGACCCGTCTTCTGCAGTTTCTTGCCGCCGAGCCGATTCCAGGTCGCTTCTGAGACGAGCGTCCGCATGGCACCCGTGTCCAACAGCATGCGGACCACATAGCCGTTGATCGACGCTGTGGCGTGCGGGGCTTCTTCGGCTTGTTCGTCAGCTGACGTGGCAATCGTCACCACGTCCGCGCTTGAACTCTCCTCGCCGATGACGTTCATGCGCCCCTTGGCGCGGCAGACGGCTTGGACGTGCCCAACCTTTCCGCAGACTCTGCAAGTGGCGTTCTTCAGGCGGCACCTCTCCTTCGTGTGGTTCGTCCTGCCGCAGACGGTGCACTTCTGGGGCGGACCCGCAGGCTTGGACGGCTGGAACTGCGGTCGAACCGGCTTCCGAGGCGCTGACGCGCTCAGGACGGCGTCGCCGCGCGCCACCGGTTGCTTCTTGTCTCGGAGCAGCTGCTCCATGGACGTTGCCATCTCGACGGCTTTCTTGTGCGTCAGGCTCTCTTCGATCATGAGCCGCCGTCGGACGTCCTCGTCGCGCAGGCCCAGCACGAATCGATCTCTCAGCGCCGTCTCGAGAAACTCGCCAAAACTGCAGCGGTCGGCGATCCTCTTCAACTCAGTGTCGAACTGAGTCAGCGACTCTCCCAGCTGTTGACTACGCTCGTAGAACGCAGCGCGTTCCTTGAGCTCGAGGCGACGGCTCGTGTACTGCGCAGACATGTGCGCGACAAGCTCGCCGTAGTCCAGCTCGTAGGGCTTCTTGGGCGCTGCCAACGTCGAGAGCAGACGATACTGCTCGGCGCCGACGAAGGTGATCAGCAGGCCGGCCCTCCGCTTGTCGTCGCTGATCTCGTTCACGTCGAAGAAGACGTTGAGTCGCTCGGCCCAGCATTCCCACCGGTCTGTCGACGGGTCGAAGGGCTCGACGCTACCGACCAGCGTCTTGACCGATGCAGCGCGGATCGTCGTTGCCATTAGGTCACTGCTCTGTTCCGCCTGAGTCATTATCTCTCAGGTCACGCCATTTCTGTTGTGTCCTTTACAACAGTTTTTTAGCTAGAACGCAATAATCTTCTTTCCGTAACACTAATGCGGTTTTCACAATACGTAGTGTCAGTCATGGTATGCGCGTGTCATTTCCTGTCAGTGCGTACATGCATGCATGTGTGCGTGCGTGCCTGCGTGCGTGCGTGCGTGTGCCTGTATAGGTTTTACGCATCGATGTTTGTCTTACGAAAAAACACTGTATTAAGGAAAAATTTGCAGGCGGCTGCAAAAAAAGGTGAATATGTGACGCTTTTGTTGGAGCCCAGTTTGAAAAAGAGGGGTATCAATTAAGGCATGCCTCATTTATGTATAGCCACTTATGCTTTGCAGCTGATCAACTTCAGTTTGAACAAACCTTGTATAAAAACCGAACCAAACGCAGCAACACGTCACATATTCGGCACTTTTTTGTGTGAGCCATCTCACTCACGCAAAACGCAACAGTAATCCTTTACCATTGACCTGGCACAGCCAAAGTTCCTACATAAATAATCGGCACCTTGCTAGCATTTGTGAGATGTGGATTGCCACTACAGTTCAGTTAGTGATGTGTAGGTATGCATACGGCACTGGCTCCATTCGTCATTCCCTTTTTGGCATTTCACCCAATAACGCTCTGCTCCTACACAACGTGTTTGCGTGCGTACGTGCGTGCGTGCGTGTGTACGTGCGTACATCTGCATAGTGGTCCATGTGCAAGACCCTGGGGTCCTTCCTGCCTGTCTCACAACCACGTGGCGTTTAGTCGTGCGGCATATGTGAATGCAGGGTGTTCCAGTCCAGTTATATCCTATAATTGCCACTGCTCGTTTCTTATGCACGCGAACACAAAAAAGTGCCGAATATGTGACGTGTTGCTGCGTTTGGTTCGGTTTTTATACAAGGTTTGTTCAAACTGAAGTTGATCAGCTGCAAAGCATAAGTGGCTATACATAAATGAGGCATGCCTTAATTGATGCCCCTCTTTTTATAACTGGGCTCCAACAAAAGCGTCACATATTCACCTTTTTTTGCAGCCGCCTGCAAATTTTTCCTTAATCAAAAGTTATAGGCGATCAAAAAATCCAAAATCCGCTCGGACACAGTGTACACCCGGACAAAGAAGTGTGCCGCGCGTTACTTGCAACCGGTCTGATGGACATGTGCGTACGATGGCGCGATTGAAGCGTGTGAGCGTGTGTGTGCGTGCGTGCACGTGCAGTTTTGCTATAGTGCTGCGCCATAGGCGGTACATTATGTGCGTGCGTGCGTGCGCTTGCAGTTGTGCTATATTGCTGCGTTTTAGCATAGTGATGTAAAGTATGAAAATGATCGCTATGACTAGGCGGTCAACTTTCGTGTTTTAATCGAAATGATCCGACCTACCCACATTGAGTTGTTTGTGGAGCGCCCAATTTGAAGGTGTGCGTTCGTGCGTGCACATCTGCAGTGCCATATTGGTTCGTCGGAGGATAGCGACGTAAAGAATCAAAATGATCTACACGTGCAGACGGTCAACTTTTGTGTTTTAGCCAAAGTGATCCGACGCACCCACATTGAGATATAGCGATTTTCCCGAAAGTGAAAATATTTTGATGTGTCAGAGCGCGTTGGTACTAAGGAATGAAATGTTCCCCACCAATCGGTGATCAACTTTATTATTGACCTCAAAGCCATCCGAGCTGACCACACCGAAATATCGCCGTTTTTCATTAATTTTCCAAGAGTGTAGACATATTGGTGCGTCTGGGGTGACTAATTTTTTTCAATGGGGTCTATTCCAGGTCATGGCGATCAACTTTCTCCATTATAGCGAAACTCTCAGATCAACGGTTGAAGCGCCTATAGAGGACAAAATTTGGCCAAAAAAAACGACTATGTCCGAGAAAAATCGTCAAAATGAGCCATACCCACTGGCGGATCCAGGGGTGGGGGAAAGGGGGAATTCCCCCTCCCGAAATCAGAAATCTAGGGGGGAAAAGGGGGAAAGGGATAGGACGGTTGGAGAAGAAACACGCCTAGTGGGCCTAGTTTTCAGCGTAAAATTGCTTGTAGGTGGTCGAAAACAAGAAAATTTTCGCCTGCGGCGCCGTTTATATTCAAATAGTCGTCGAAAATGGATCGATTAGGTGTCCAAACGACTGCCAAAATGGCCGAACATCCAAAAAGTTCAACAGGGTCCTCCCTTCTGCAAAATACTTCCCCCATCCGAAATTTTCTTCTGGATCCCCCAGTGGCCATACCTGCACGTTGCCATGGCCTAGAGCTGAATGCTTTGGGTGACAAGAATCCCATCATGAGCCGCCAACACCTGCAAAGTTTCATGCCGATCGATAGTATCGTTCACGAATGGCGGTCCGAAAACCTGGCAGAGAACACGAAAAAAAAAAGACGCGCTTTCGAAACATTTTTGGAACAATTGACCCCCTACAGTAAAACAAGGAAACGCGTTATGGCGCGTTCGATGCCCCAGAAGATGGCGGTTCATTTGAGCCATAACGCGACGAAATCCGTTCAGGCAATCAAAAGTTATAGGCGATTGAAAATTCGAAAATGCGCACTGAACAAGTGGTCACATATTAGGGTTATACGCTGACGCGTACACCCTGATTGAAGTGCATAAGTCGCTATGTAGTGAGCGCATTTTCTCAATTTTGTTCAGGGATAAAATTCGCTACGTGTACCTACATTGTCCTAAAATATCAAACATATTCGATGCAAACGCTGAAGTTAAAGTGAAGTGAAAGCAAAAATAGATAAATAGCCCACCCTGTATGTGCTGAAAACACCAGTTCCCTAAATTCCAATGTTTGCAATGGATGATGGGTGATGGCTCCTTCGATGCTGCAGTTAAAATTAGCCTAGCTTTTCAATAACTTAACTTCAACTTACAAGCTAACTTAACTTATCATTTCAAGTTCCCAGGCATGGTCATAATGCGCCAAAATCCATTCAGGCAATCAAAATTGAGAGGCGTTCGAAATTTTAGCTCATCCCATATTAGGGGTCAGACGTTGACGCCCTGACCCTGATTGTGACTTATTGTAGAGGTTGCACAACTCCAACAACAATGTGCAGTGTTAAGTCTCACTCATGGCAAATAGGTAGCATAATAACATGAAATGTATGGCACATTGTGTATCAACACTTAGAAAGTGTTCATAATGGTTGTGAGTGACTTTCACGACAAACGAATTTCTCCATATACACTATGGATGGAGAGTCTGGTACTGCCCACTCTGGAGGAAGAACAATCGGGCCAGTCAGTCATGACCTACTACACATTTATGCCTCTCGCCTATACTGGTGTTCTAATACCAAATTCGTTAAAGGAAAACTCTGATGGTATACAACTGTTCCACAACCCAGGAACTAGTGATGTCCACATATTCATCACTGGATCAGCAATTGGTCAAGATGAAATGTATGATGAGACACTGCGTTCTGATGGAAGAATAATATTCCATGCAAAGTGCACTGAACGACATCATGACTACTACTTTGGGCAGCCAATATGAAAGTTCTGGTTTCTTAGTAATGTTTATTGTTGCTAACACTTATTGTTTGGTTCACTAAACATTCAGTTGCATCAACCTTTGAAAGAAAATGAGAAATGAGAAATTATATGAGAAATTATATGAAAATGCATTGGAGGTTTTTTTTCAATTAGGGATGTTTAGGTTTCTTGAATTTTGCTGCTCATTTGCTATTCTGCTTGTATGTTTTTTTTCATGGCATTGTTTGGGGAAAATACAGCAGTTGTCTTGAATACACTCATTGTAATCTTCTAGGGAGTGTTCCTTAGGTTTGTCCAACCTGCACAATGATTGCATTTACACCAGAAATTCCATAAATCCTCCAATAGTCCTCCAATGGCACTACAGGGTGGGCAAGCCTCGACGTACACCTTTTGTTCAAGCATATCTCGGGGCTGGATGAAACGATTTTGATGGAATTCTAAACACTTATAGTAAACAGCTAGCTTAGACTTCCTCCAACTTTCAGCTAGATCTATTCACATCACGCACACAACAAATTGTGTATGATAAAATGCATCAAAGAAGAGTAGTGCATTTTTTATATACGTTTTTTTAACATTTTTTGCACGAGTTTATCGCGGCAGAAATCCTCTTTGGAGCAGCGCATTAACATTGTAAAACAATTTTGCAAAACGGAGAATCAAGCTGAAGTTATTCATCAAATCAAAATTGAATTCCCAGTGACAAAAGTGCCATCACAGTGCCTGTAAAGCGCTTCGAAGAGACCAGCACAGCTGCAAATCACCTTCATCCTATGCCAAAGCCAGTGAGCACTGAATCAACGAAAGTCACTTGCGACTCAGAAAATTGCCAGAGAAGTTAAAATTATGTCAGTCACCAGAGAACGTGCATTCAAATAGTTGGTGCGTAACTTTTGAAGAACATAATAGATCTAGCTGAAACATGGAGGAAGTCTAAGTTAGACTGTTGGCTAAGTTTTTTTTTTTTAAATTTCATCAAAATCACTTCATCCACCCCCGAGATATGCTTGAACAAAGAGCGTAAGTCGAGACTTGCCCAACCTGCATTAGCCTTCAACCTCTCATTAGCCAGGGGCACTATTGGAGGTGGGGTCCACTATTGTAGAGTTGACCACTATTGTTTCAACCTCAAAGCCAAGAGTGTGTGACAAATTGATTCTCAAAAAAAGAGCAATCTCCTAAAGCTTTTAAAACACCCCCTCCCCACATCAATTAAAGAGGGAAATATGGTGTATGTAGATCTACTGTAAGTAGTTGTTTTTTTTTAAACTAAAACTTTGTGACATCTATTGTTTCACTTTGCCTGGAAATTCCATGAAACACATTGTGCATCGAATGCAACATGGGTGTTTGTGCAGGCTCATGCTCATCTCTAATGCACTGTACAAATGACGAAAATCAAATTTATTGATTGCCCAGAATCTGTCAATCTTTGCAAATGAAGGACAGGCAAACCCAATAGTCGCATGTCCAGAAATGCTTCAAGACATAAATTTTGGTGCAACGGAACCACTGTACCCAATAAGCGTTGCGTTTGCAGGTGCGTTTTATAGCATGATAACAAATGAAATAAGGAATTAATTTAAATATGTACTTTACAATATGTGGCAATATTTAGTTGCATTGTGCCTGCCTACAACGTGTTACTCAGTGCAGTTTGTCTGAAGTGGAACAACCTGATGCAAATTATCCTACATCTAGAATATGGAATATAGAATGAGCCACTGAAACCCTCAAATTGGCCTTTAATTAGTGTGCGTGCATGCGTGCATGTTTAATTGAATGATAAATTCAGTCTATTTGCACTGTCACTAACTCTTCATAAAACTTACATGGAATACAAAGCTTTGGCAACTTTTGCGCGTTTTGTTGGATTCTTTCCATCTACCATTCAAAAATGATTGGTGTTAAGTCTGACAATCAATAAACGTTCCCCAAAAGTTGTTAATTGAATGTGACCTTAGCATAATTGTGTGGTATTTAGAATTCACAGGACTGATTACCATAAACCCTATAATTAGCCCCCCTGGTGGGCTAATTGTTTTGTTCGAGCTCTAGGAGGGTGTATAATTATAGGGTGGCTAATTAGGTAAGCTTATAAATGGGAATTGTCGATGTGTGGGAGGCTTTGTGGGTGGAAAGGCCCGTGGAGGCGATTTTTAAGGAAAAAATATGCTATGTGCACATGTTGGTACACTCTAACACACTCTCACACAGTCTCACATGGGCTGATATGTACATACGTACACATACACAACCATACTTAGAAAATTTTGCCTTTCAGATGATGGTCCATTAAGGGAGGGGGCGTAATTATAGGGGGGGGGCTTATAAACTCAAAGCGGTCTTAGGAAGGTGTATAATTATAGGGAGGCTACGGTTATTATAGGGTTTATGGTAAATGGGTCGCCCTGTACCATTACAACATTTGCATTTTATACATTTATACACACATCTGATTGAGACAGGTCGACAACAAATGTTTGTCTTTTATACTGGAACTGATCTGTACATGTACAAGGCTGAATATGACTCTGCTAGAGATTCACCTTGGGTGACACCACCTATGAGGTTCCTTCTTTTTGTGTTCATCCATTGATGTACAGGGTGGCCCAAAAAAAAATGTGCCCTTTTTGTATTTTCCGTAACTCAACCTAACCATGGCGGATTGGGATGAAATTTTGTGGGCTTATAGCCAAATACAATCTGTATACGCCCTCCAAATATTATTCCCATCCGACCACCCACGCGCATTTTATGACCATGTTCCCAAAAACACCCAATTTTCGAAGTGACGGACCACATGAAAATGGACCAAAAAAAAATGTGCCCCCCTCTATCTCGGCCGATCGGGGACGGATCCGCCTGAAATTTTGCAGGCTACAGGGCACCCTAAATTCTACCTCGCATGCCAAGTTTCAGCTACTTCTGTTAAGGCTTGCTGTAGTGAGCGCTACACACACACATCAAACCACCCATTTTCAAATCTTTCTAAACATGTGCTCGATTTGAGCGCCGTTCTGCGACACAACCGCCCTCAGACGAGCTCGAAAACCGTTCTTTCGGTCAAGAATCACACTGCGAATCCACCCGTCGTCAATGCTGTCCCAAACTTCTTGCAGCCGCACTTTCAGAGACTGCAGACTGTCAAAGGACGGGTGCCCGTCAAAAACTTTCTGCTCGAACACCTCCCACACGCGATAGTCCATCGGGTTGCAATCGGGAGAGTTGGCCAGCCACTCCGTCGGGTGGATGAAGTCGGGGCACTGCCGCGAGAGCAACTGCACAGTGTCCTTTGCGGTGTGAGATGGAGCACCGTCCTGAAGAAAAATCCAGTCCTCCGATGGGAAAAGGCGCTTGCAGTCGGGGAAAAATCCGTCCGTCAACAGGCTGCGGTAGAAGTGACCCGTCACTTTTGTTGACGGAGGGACAAAGTGCAGTCTCGTCTTCCCAGCAGCCGACACGCCAGCTGCTACCATGACCTTCAAAACAAACCAAAATGAAAACTTTGTGAAAAAAAGGTTCAAAAACCTTCAAGCTTTTCTTTTCCCTCTCAACCAACAGACGGCCGGGATCAATGGCGCGCTTGGGTCCGACGCCATAAACTCTGCTATTCCGCGCGTTCCGTGGCGCCTGAGTCTCAAACCACTTCTCGTCTGTAAAGACCGTGCGTCTCACAGCATCGACTGGTAGCCGACGAAGCAAATTCTGCGCCCTCTTCCGGCGCTGCTGCTTCTGCAATGGATTCAGCTGATGGACTGGAACTTTGGTAAAGCATCGCAGCGCCAGATGTCGCTGGGCCCTTTGGACAGACGTCCTCGCGATGGCCAACTTCTGCGAGATTTTTCTTTGACTCAAGTGTGTCCCAGGATTGGAATCCTGAGACAACGTGTGACGCTTGATTGCTGCAATGTTGGCCTGCGTCAAAGCCGTTCGCGGTCGCCCACTTCCCGGTTTGCGCTCGAGAGAACCTCCACGCTGCTAAAGAAAGACCATAAAAACTCGACAATAAACTCAGAAAAAAAACCTTGGTTCGCTGGAGGAAACTCTGAATGCCTCTGAGCGTCACATTGTGATCGCCCTTCAAAAGCCGAAAAATTTTTTTTGCGCCAAAATTGTGATTCGAATGATAATTCCAGATAATTGCGGACAAACCATCCGAATACGCCATTATTTGACAAAAACAGGATCAAAAATATTTTTACAGTATTATTATTATGAACACGCATGAAAACAACCACACAAACAAAGACAAATTTTGCGCAAAGTTTGAATTTGTGTTACTAAAGCGGACCTGAACGGACCGGGCTGAAACTTGGCATGCGAGGTAGAATTTAGGGTGCCCTGTAGCCTGCAAAATTTCAGGCGGATCCGTCCCCGATCGGCCGAGATAGAGGGGGGCACATTTTTTTTGGTCCATTTTCATGTGGTCCGTCACTTCGAAAATTGGGTGTTTTTGGGAACATGGTCATAAAATGCGCGTGGGTGGTCGGATGGGAATAATATTTGGAGGGCGTATACAGATTGTATTTGGCTATAAGCCCACAAAATTTCATCCCAATCCGCCATGGTTAGGTTGAGTTACGGAAAATACAAAAAGGGCACATTTTTTTTGGGCCACCCTGTATGCACTGGTTGTTTGTTTGTGCTTAGGATCTGATGAGTGGCTATGGAAAAGATCAATCAAAACTGTTGCTAAAAAAAACAACATCATTAATGAAAACATGTTCCCAAAGTACATTTGTCTGGAGAGCTATAGTCTGTTCAAAAATAAATGGCACTGGCTGTTTTTTGGCGATTTTATGTTATGCAGTGAATTTGTTAAGAATATAATACATGAGGAGGAGCCGGAGCCGGAGGAGCCGGAGCTAGAGGAGCTGGAGTGGCGTACTGGCGATGTGAAAAATCTTAAATCAGAAAACATGCATCCCACAACTTGAGACAACACCAAAATTAATTTCGACTTTTTATCCAGTGGACGGATTTTCTTGAAAAGTGCAGCGTTGGCATTCCTGTGTAGGCTCATCTCAATCCCCAAAAATCGACTTGATCGGATCACGCGTCGTTGAGATATAAGCGCTGAAAGAAGGCACCGAAATTTCGATTTCCATTGTAACGCCCAAAAACAGCGAACAAAAACAGAAAAAAAGGGTTTAAATATTTGTCGGAGAGGAAAGTGTTAAACAGTTGGATGTGGCGCTACATAAGGGCTTTCCAACCATATTAAAACTTTTCGATTTACGCAAGCGGTGAATGTATTATGGTGAATTTCACAGCACCACGTCGACGAATCGGTGTAACCACCATTATTCACGTGTTGTTTGGGAGTTGTTGAGAAATCGAGAAATATGTGTACCAAACAATAGGACACAAATAGGAGTATGGCATGCTAAAAGCGCAGCCTAACTGATGCACATGCTGCAGCAACAGGTGCTCAAAGTTGCTGGGATTTTGATGCAAAATTTGGTGACTCACATGTCAACGTTTGTGTGTCAGTTTCTCAAGCTGTGGCAGTCACACCAAGATAAAACTTGGCCAGTCTATTGGGCTGTTTGTCGGCTCTCCTCATGTCAACAATTTTGAGCCAACTCAAAACAACACCCGAATAACGGCAGTTACACTGATTCATCGACGCGACGTTGTAAAACACACCATAATACATTCACCGCTTGCATAAATGAAAAAGTTTTAACATGGTTGGAAAGCCCTTACATAGCGCTACATCTCACCTGTTTAACATTTTCCTCTCCGACAAAGATTTAAACCCTTTGTGACATATTTTTGCTGTTTTGGGGCACTACAATGGAAATCGAAATTTTGGTGCCTTCTTCTAGCGCTTATATCTCGACGACGCGTGATCCGATCGAGTCGATTTTTGGGGATTGAAATGAGCCTGCATGGGACTACCAACGCTGCACTTTTCAAGAAAATCCGTCCACTGGATAAAAAGTCAAAATTTTCGTATTGTCTCAAGTTGTGGGATGCATGTTTTTCGATTTAAGATTTTTCACATCGCCAGAAAGCCGCTCCAGCTCCTCTAGCAACTGATGTATCATATTCTTAACAAATCTTTGCTGCATAACATAAAATCGCCAAAAAACAGCCAGTGCCATTTATTTTTGAACAGACTATAATAAGTTGACAGCCTCAATATGAGGGTGATTGGGGTGAATGTATGGCAGAGGGGGCTAATTATAGTGCTACAGTATGGTATGTATGCAGGTGGGTGAGGAGATGGTGGAGTGGGCGTCTGCAGCTGAACAGCCTCCATTGAAGGGGGAATGTATAGTGAAGGGGGGGGGGAGCTAATCATAGTGTTAGTGGAGGGCGTATGGTGGATTGGAGTCAACAAAGATTTTTGATAATTTAGAATGGGAAATAAACGATTCCAGTCGAGGCCTATAGTCACTTTCTCAAAAGGATTGAACAATAAAATTGTGGTTTATGCTGTATCTGCCAGTTCAGAAAATGATATTTACAAGCATACGCTGGATAATGGTCCCTGCTTGACCTGAATCAAGAAGTTGAAGTTAAGTTCTGTCGAAGCTGATGAAGGAACAAACAGAGTCACTGTGATGCCCATACATACAGGGTGGGCAAGCCTCGACTTACGCTCTTTGTTCAAGCATACCTCAGGGGTGGATGAAGAGATTTCCATAGAATTTTGAACAGTTATAGTAGACAGTCTATCTTAGGCTAGGTTTCAGTTAGACCTATTCTTCAAAAGATATGAGCAAAACAATTTTCACATGATGAAATACGTGTTTCCAAAGAACTCTAGGGCAGCTTTTTAGAACAAAACAATGTTTTGTGCGAGTATGTCACAGTAGAACAAGGTAAAACAATTCTACAAAATGGACAATCAAGCTGAAGTTATTGGTTGAATCAAAGTTGAGTTCTCAATAACAAAAGCGCTGTCACAGAACACTGTCTCAATGACCAAAAAGCGCTTCGGGGAGACTGGCGCAGTTGCTAATCGCCCTCATTTGATGCCAACCCCACTCAGCACTGGATCAATGGAAGAACAGGTTTTGCGTCCGATTCAGAAATTGCCAGAGAAGTCAAAATGATGCCAGTCACCAGAGAACGTACATTTTACCATGTACTAATTGTTTTGTGTTTAACGTTTGAACAACGTAATAGATTTAGCTGAAACTAGGACGAAGTCTAAGTTAGACTGTCTAGTATAAGTGCTTTAAATTTCATTAAAATCGCTTCATCTTCCCCCGAGATACGCTTGAACAGAGAGCATAAGTTGAGGCTTGCCCACCCTGTATACACTCCACATTGCATATTCTGTGTGCGAATCATACAGTAACCACACAGATAGAATAATATAACAATTGTGTGATTTGGAAGAGAACAATAAAATTGGAGGAGTGGAATGAGGACAAATTAACCAATGCACCTCAAATAATGTTGACATTTGCCCCCCCCCAAATTTGCTAATTATACGACCTCCTACAGCTCCTGAAACCATAGGATTTACTGTATATTGGAAGAAACGTTTTGTTGGTGGGTGTTGCTTTAGGAAGGTGGTCTATTTTCCCCCTGCCCACACATACAGGAATGGTTGTCAGGTTAATATACATGTCAGGCAGAAGCGGTGCAGAAACAAGACTACTCCCACATAAAATTGAAATTCTGGACATAGCTAAGTTGGTTCTGTTTTGTGCAGAATAATGTATGCTCGATTCACATTCACCTAGTGCAAGCCATAAAGATCGATCCAGTAGTTTTAGTTTTAGCTTAATACACTACAACGCAACATGAGAGATATTCTGATGTTGAGTTGCATTTTTCAGGCGCTGTTCAATTGGTATATTTTATTTGTTAACAATGTGTGTGCGTGCGTGCGTGCA
This sequence comes from Paralinhomoeus sp. GSCO2_6, assembly GCA_030248085.1. NCBI lineage: Eukaryota > Metazoa > Nematoda > Chromadorea > Monhysterida > Linhomoeidae > Paralinhomoeus > Paralinhomoeus sp. GSCO2_6. Next base: position 140,557 of record JASAMY010003622.1, read on the forward strand.
TGCGTGTATCAACAAAAATAACTCACCCAACTTTTAGTATTCTGCCATCAGCATCCGGGAGACAAATAAAGGAGTATCATGCAATTGCTGCTCAAAAAGAAGGCAGTGAAAACGCATTCTGGCTCACTGTGTCGAACAAAAGAACCAGTCTCTTTAGATCAGGTAACTGTAGCTGGGTCGCAATGTTTGCCACAACTGACTACTTGGTCAAACTTTGCCACACTCGGACACTAAAGGTTGTGACAATTTTATCAAAAAAAAAATTTTCAGGCAGCTGCAAAAAGGGGAATATGTGACTTCTGTAGACCAAAGTTCAGCTTAAAAAGAAACAATGGTATATGTGCATTGGTGAAGTCCACTTTGAAAACAGACTGTATAAGAGCATTGCAGTGGAGTCTACTTTGAAAAATGATTGTATAAGAACATACAATGCTATGAACAATCAATTTGCTTGTCACATACCGTAAACCCTATAATTAGCCCCCAATAATTAGCCCCCCCCCAATAATAATACACCCTCCCAAGAACACTTTTATTTAATAAGCCCCCCCCCCCTATAATTACGCCCCCTCCCTAAATGAACCATCGTCTAAAAGGCACATGTTTCCATGTCTGGGTGTATGTATGGTCGCGTATGTGTATGTATGTACACGTATGTGCATGTGAGACTGTGTGAGAGTGTGTTAGAGTGTACCAGTGTGTGTACACAGCGTCTTTTTCCCTTAAAAATCGCCTCCACACGCCTTTTTCCCACACATCTTCCCACTCATCGGCACTTCCAGTTTATAAGCCCCCCCCCCCTATAATTAGCCCCCCCCCTCCCTATAATTATACACCCTCCTAGAGCTTGAACGAAAAAAATAGCCCCTGGGGGCTAATTATAGGGTTTACGGTATTTGGCGTTTTAGCACTCGCTACATGATGACAGAGTACACTGGCACTTATCATAACATGGAAAGTGCATATGTTACCGTCCACGCCCGAGTTCCGTCCACGGCCGAGTACTCGGGCGCGGACGGCGCCAAGCCGTCCACGCCCGAGTACTCGGCCGCGGACGGCGGGGAACCAGCTGCGCCTGAGTACTCGGGCGTGGATGGTCCGAAATAAGCGCCGCCCGAGTACTCGGCCGGGGCCGGTTTGATACAGCGCCGCCCGAGTACTCAGGCGTGGGCGGCCGGTGTCGCGGTATAAGTCATCCCCAGGCCAACTCATCCCCCCGGTTAACTTATCCCGGAATAAGTCATCCGGGCGGATGACTTATTCCCCAAAACGTGCGGGCTATGTCATCCCCCCAGCGGGCTAATTAATCCCCCCCCAGGCGGATGAAGTTGCATTAGGCGACGGGTGACGCGTGTTTAGTTGGCATCAACGCAAGTGCAAGGAGTATCGAAAATGACGGAGAAGAGCAATATGCCAGCGAGAAACGCAAAAGTTGCGCTGTGGTCGGAATTGACACCACAACCCTCGAGAGAGTTCCTAGCTATATGTGCCAGCGCCAATACGTCGGCCGCGGTGCACGATAAACCCGGGTTGCAAAAAACAAAATTTAAAGTTTTTTTTTTAATTAAAAAAAATTTTAAATTTTAAATTGACTTAGGAGCCATCATTTGTGCCAAATACCTTTACTATAAGATAACTTTTAGCCTATTAGAGTGTCAAACACAAGTAGTAGTGCTTCCCTAAAGCTTATTGAAGCATATTTAGCATCGCTTTAGTCAAATGGTGACACAGACGCTGCCTTTAAATGGTGGTGTACGGTATCGCACTATTTTGGGAACCAGTTGGGAACCCCATAAAGGGCTAAGTTTTGGTGCTAATAAGCAAGTTTATGCAGCAATAACTACTAATTTTACCATCTAAACACCATTTAAACGGTCGGGAACAAGCCATAGATGCGTCACGGACGAGCAGCCACCATTCCACTACATTCCATTGGAGCCGACTTACTTGGCATTCAGCCTATATTTACTTAGCCATCAGCCGTTTTACTTAGCGTTCGGCAGATTTATACTTCAATGCAACCAAATTTCCTGAGCAAATGCGCATCATTTACTTAGTAAACAATTCGATGCATTGCGCAACCCATAGGAAGTCTAACTCTGCAAGTGGAACGTCCTCATGACTTTTAGGATAGGGGGATACATTGGCCCGGCTGGGGGATAAGTTATTCCGGACAAATGGCGGAATAAGTCATCCGGGGGATGACTTATTCTGGGGGATGACTTATTTCGTGACACCGGAAGAAGCAAAGCTCGATTAAGGGGAGGGGGGCGTTGTTATCTGATCGTGCGCGGCTCATGTCGGCGCGGCCAAAAGCGCATCTCCCACTTGTACAATGTATAGGGTGTTTTTTTTTAATTATCACATTTCTTTTCTGAATAACTTTTGTTTCTTTTGTCAGATTGTTATGAAATTTGGAACACTTATACTCAAGACTTTGGGATTTTGTCTGAAAAAAGAATCGTCGAATTCGGTTGAGGATTTCGAGAGTTATGGCTCTCCAAATCAGATGTCGCTTTTTGGGCAGATTTCACATGGCGAACAACCTGGGCCATTGGGTTGGTATGGAGTGGGGGAGGGCGGATGGAGAGGGGGCGGTTTCAGTCGAGCAACAGCACAGAATACTGTTCGCCGACCGTATTAGACGAGCTGCGCCAGCCAAAAGAAAAGTTTGGCGTATGAAATCTGCCATACAGTACTGGATAGTTACGATACAAACGGTTTAGTTGTAAACTCGGCCCAAAAAGCGTCATCTGATTTGGAGCGCCATAACTCTCGGAAACCTCAACCGAATTCGACGATTCTTTTTTTCAGACAAAATCCCAAGTCTTGAGTATAAGTGTTCCAAATTTCATAACAATCTGACAAAGGAAACGAAAGTTATTCAAAAAAGAAATGTGATAATTTAAAAAAAAACACCCTTTACATGTAAATGTACAATGTACACTTATATGACAAAGTAGAAAATTATTTATTAAAAACCGCATTGATGTCCATGCGGATTGAATTTTCTGACTGCAACTCAGACTTTGCGTTTTGTACAGTTGCTCATCGTGTGTGTTATTCTTGCAGGTGCTGCCGATTATCCAGTTCCAGCGCAACAGCGCTTATCACTCTGGGATAAAGCGGTCGCCATACACTGCAACGTTTGGTTGCCCCCCAAAGCGGGGAATTTGTGAAACCCCACAGCTACCGGTGGCGATTATCCGCAGCCTCGAGTCAGAAGAGGACCTTGAGCAAGCTCTGCAAGAGGCCGACGTCATTCAGAGATTCACCGACCAACGATAAACACAGACATTGTACATTGTACAAGTGGGAGATGCGCTTTTGGCCGCGCCGACATGAGCCGCGGACGATCAGATAACAACGCCCCCCTCCCATTAATCGAGCTTTGCTTCTTCCGGCCGTCCACGGCCGAGTACTCGGGCGGCGCTGTTTCAAACCGTCCACGGCCGAGTACTCGGGCGGCGCTAATTTCGGACCGTCCACGCCCAAGTACTCGGGCGTGGACGGTTCCCCGCCGTCCGCGGCTGAGTGCTCGGGCGTGGACGGTTTGGCGCCGTCCGCGCCCGAGTACTCGGCCGTGGACGGAACTCAGGCGTGGATGGTAACACATACACTGTGCCTACCTATCCATTAAACAATCGCACTCACACACATGTGCACACGCACGCATGCACATATTGTGCATACCTAGACACCGAGTAGTTTGAATAGTTTAAAAGTTGGAAATGACGATCGAACGAATCGAGTATTTTGATTCTACCACACTTCGAATTACGATACCTGCAAATTGCTCAATTCTGCAAACACGTGCAGTTGGGAATCAGGATTTTGTCCCTGCTTCTTCTAAAAGGAGAAGGGATATAGTGATCGTTCTAGGGTGGCTAAATTTGGTCACAAGATTTACAGGCAAAATCTTGGTCCAATCAAGACGATTTTGGTACCATTCGATTCGTCTTGTCGTGTAATTGGGTGGATGGACCCTCTTCTTGGGGCTTTCTATTACAGTTTTTGAGAAAATTCACAAACACTGGTTGTTTACCATTATGGAAAAAGTTTTGCAGAGTTATTTCGAAAAATAACATTATCGATTCTAAGGGGCTTTTAGTATGTTATAGGGACAACTGTGGACTATGTGGGCGGGCCTGGACCAATTCAGTATCCTGGCTTCAGACATTCTCGAGTTATAAAGGGTTGAAATTTCGGTTTAGAAATTTTTCGAATTCAAAAAATCGTAGCGCTGAATTCCTCCAATCCTCCAATGAAGAATTCCTCCAATCCTCCAATGAAGATGCTGAAATCCAAACGCAGCTTCGTTTATCTTGCATTATCTTCGATTTAAGCTATCACGCGTCACAAAGCGTTGCCGATTTCGTGAGTTCTTGCTCATCAAGCTCGTATTGGTATTGGCACACACATTGGTACACTCTAACACACTCTCACACACAGTCTCACATGCACATACATGTACATACTTACACATACACGACCATACCTACACCCAGACATGGAAAATGTTGCCTTTCAGACGATGGGCCATTTAGGGAGGGGGCATAATTATAGGGAGTGGCTAACTATAGGGGGCTAATTATAGGGTTTACAGAGTTTGTTTTTAGTGTAGCACGTTCAAAAATGGACCGAAACCGACGTGTATGGCTTGGATTAAAGCTCTCAATAAGGCTCACATGGAGGGCTACGAACTTTTCAAAACAATTACACAAAACTGGACCGAAACCGGCGTGCGATGGCTTCGATTGAAGCTCTCGACGAGGCCTACATAGAGCGCTATGAACTTTTTGAACCACATAAAGTTTTTTGTACAAAAATTTAAAAAAAAATTGGAATTTTGGTAAAATTTCGCAGTAATTCACGTGTAGCGCGTTCAAAACTGGACCAAAACTGGCGTGTGATGGCTTTCATGAATGCTCTCGATGAGGCGCACATGGAGGACTATGAACTGTTTGAACCACGTATTTTTTTGGTACAACAATTAAAAAAATCAAATTGTGGTAACATTTGGTCTTTCCTACAGTATGATCTGAATAGTTTTGCAATGCTGGGTTTAAATTGAAATGGTAAACTGTGGCGCTGCTGGGAGGAATGGGAGGAAAAGGGACAACTTGCGGACAGGCAAGAGCACCGGGTGTGCGACAACTCGCCCGACAGCCAACTCGCCACCGCCGACTCGCCGCTGCCGTCTCGCCGATGCCAACTCGCCGATGGACGACTCGCCGCCAGGACAACTCGCCGACACCAAATTTAGTTTTGCCAACCCTTCAATTGAAACTGCATTCCGCAGCACTGCAATTTACGTATCGCGCGTTCCTCAAATTCTGTCACCAGCTTGCGGATGCACCAGTAGGCGTGCCGGTACTAGCGCATCTTCTTGGTGGAGTCATGGCCACCAACGAGCTTTTCCAGGTAGGCGTCGCCTTTGCGCTGGATCTTCTTGACGGCATCGATGAAGCGCCAAATGGTGGGGCGGTTTCCTCTTGCCGATCTGGGCTTGAATGCTGTGGTTGGCAGCCTCGGCGAAATTGTTGGTGCGGTGGAGGTTGTTGGGCACGCGCTCGTGCACGTTCCACCACTGGGATGAGAAGCGAGTCGGGGGCCGGCTGCGGCCCTGCCGGTTCAGCTTGTCTCTGTAGTGCTTCTCGAACCAGTCGACGACTGGCTGCAGCTCAGGGTCGACGGCGTTCGCCACAGCGTCGAACCAGTGGCGGCTCTGGACGAGCAGCTGCACGTTGCGCTCCTTGCCAAAGATGAGCAGGCGATCGTTGCCAGCAGCCGCTCCGCTGTCGTAGAGAAGAAAAGCCTCTCGTCCGTCGCGTCTTTCTGGGCGTCCGTCCGCCCATTGTACAGCAAGCCAACCCGCCCCCCTCGCCCCCTCACAGCTGCTTGAATCCGGGTAAGCCTATGTATGCATTGGCACTGTCAGAGATGCAATCTGACCGGCGGCGGCGAGTTGTCCCGGCGGCGAGATGGCAGCGGCGAGTTGTCCCCGTCGGCGAGTTATCCGTCGGCGAGTTGGCGTCGGCGAGTTGGCGTCGGCGAGTTGTCCTATTCCGAGAGCACCTAGTTCTCTAATGTGCAATGTAGTAGGGTGGGTGCAGCTGATCTTTGTATCACAGTAATAGAAGTTTGTGGTGTTAATTGATGGATACACAACAGGCACTTAAGGCATAATAATTCAACTAGCTACAAACACAGTCTACCTTACTGTACCAAAAATTGTCATTCACCTGTCATTTGAAAATCCGTCCCCACCACACCAAGAATGCAGTTGCGCACATGGTTTTCAGTTGGCAGTTGTACACAATGAAATACGCCGAAATAGCTCGCGCTAAAAATGCCGAATCTGTGACAAGCAAATTAATTGTTTATGGTATTGTATGTATGTTCTTATACAATCATTTTTTTAAAGTGGACTCCACTGCAATACTCTTATGCAGTCTTTTTTCAAAGTGGACTTCACCAATGCGCATATACCATTGTTTCTTTTTAAGCTGAACTTTGGTCTACAGAAGTCACATATTCCCCTTTGTTGCAGGTGCGTGCAGATTTGTTCTTAATAGTTTTTCGTAATGGTTAATTGTTTTTTCATAAGATAAAAATTGATATGTAAACAATGTGCACACATGCGTGCACGGATTTTGGGTGCCAACAAGGGACACTCACACCAGGGGCATGAGTTTCCTTACTGCTGCAGGGTGACAGTGTCAGCTAAGCATCCTGCAAAAATTGTTTACAAGTCCTGGAAAGAAAATATAAAATTGTATAGTGTACAGGTTCAAACCATAGGATTGCCTTACAAACAATACAGAAAATCTGAAAGTGGCATCGGTGCCTGTGTGTGTGTGTGTGTGTGTGTGTGTGTGTGTGTGTGTGTGTGTGTGTGTGTGTGTGTGTGTGTGTGTGTGTGTGTGTGTGTGTGTGCGTGTGTGCGTGCGTGCGTGCGTGCGTTCGTGCATAGGTTGGTGCGTGCGTGCGTACGTGCGTGCGAGCGTGCGTGTGTGCGTGCGTGGTGTGTTGGTTGGTGCGTGCGTGCGTGCGTGCGTCGGTGCGTGCGTGCGTGCATTGGTGCGTGCGTACGCGCGTGCGTGTGTGCAGACGCGCGCCTGTGCGTGCGTAGGTTGGTGAGTGCGTGCATTTGTGATGTGCGTGCGTTGGTGCGTGCGTGTGTGCGTGCGCGCGTGCATTCGTTCGCTCGTGCAGACATGCATGTGTAAGAGAGATTCGGTTCGGTACGGTTCGGTTATATTTGGCCAATTCCAACACATCCCAAGGGACGTAGACAACGCGAAGCAATGGGGAAAGTCCAAGATTCTCTAGCTGGATTGAGAGATCGCACAAGAGAGTGCAAAACCCAAAGGAACTGCATGTGTGCTACTTTACTTTCGATCATGTCAGTCAGAAAACTATTCTAAAGCGCAAAACAAAAAGGAAGAAAAGGTAACATCGGACCTGGAAACAAGATGGGTTGGACGCAGCATTGATTTCTTTCCCAGGGTTCATGGCCGATAGCAGACACACCAGCGGGAGTCGAACCCCGACATCTCGATCAGTAAGCTAAACGCACAGTGAAAAAAAGTGATCTGCATCTCAAAAATATAGGCAGCCAGGAAGAATCCATTCGGGATATCAATTTCGACCGTATATGCCTGCCATGTTTTATACCGATTTGTTCAGCAATAGAATTAAAAAAATAATAAATAATTAAAAAACACATTTTTTCGAAACTTTATTAGCTCATCTCATTATCCAATGATAAAAATTTAAACTCATTGACTTACTGAGGACTCCCTTGACCGACAATCGTAAAAAAATGGGGGTTGACTCAGCATTTTTTGGAGTTTTACTCTCATCAGAACTATCAAAAAAATTCCGCTATGGCGACATGGACGTCGGAGCCGCAAAATTTGCTCAATGGGAAATACTACATGTGTGGGCGATCAACTTTCACCATTATAGCAAATCTCTGTGACAAGCGGTTGAGGCGCCTATAGCGAACAAAATTTTGACTGAAAAAAACGGTCAAAAAACCTGCAAAATTGGACGTAACTCAAGATTGGCGAGACCTGCGAGGAAATCCTTTTCTGGTGGCAATTGCCATCATAGACTGCGTATCCACGCCAAGTTTCAGACCAATCGCTAGCGGCGTTCGGGAGCTGCGGTCCAAAAAAATGGCAGAGAACAAGAAAAAAACCGCGTTTTCACAACATTGGATCGCTACCGCTCCATTGTAGCAATACAAAGAAACACGTTATAGCGCGTTCGGTGCCCCAGAAGACGGCGGTTCGTTTGAGCCATAACGGGCCAAAATCCGTTTAGGCAATCAAAAGTTATAGGCGACCGAAAATTCAAAAATCCGCATTCACAAGTCGTCACATATTAGGGTTGTACGCTGACGCGAAAACCCTGATTCATTCAAAAAATAGTCAATTTCTAAAAATCAACAACGAATTTTAACAAAATATTGAAATGTTGGTAAACTGTTTTAACCACCCACATTGACTTTCTAAAGTAAATGAAATTGAATCAAAACAAAAATAGTCTTCAGTCCTTTTGTGGCATTGATACAGTACATGACTGTAGGACAAACTGTGCTCGAACATTTAGATATCAACCTATTGCAAATCGTTTGAGCAAACGTTTCTTTAATGCCTTTCCTAGGGTTGAGCTTTGGCTGGCCAGAATGGGCTGGACTATCTGTTGCACTGGGCCGAGATCTCCAGGCCCAGTGCTCATCTTTATGTACTTCCTACATCTTTAGGTCACACTATGGTAATGTTCACAGACGATATGTTGCATGCTGCATTTTGGACGTTTCGGCGCCTACCACAAAGTAACTACTTCTCTGCTCATGTTGTTAAAAACGTTTCGCAAGGATACTATACCACTGCGGTAAGAACTTTTTGTAAATGTTGTGGTACTGTATGTACGATGATTACAGTTGGGAAAAATACACTTTGACTTTGGACTGGCATATTTTTTTTAAATATGGTATTTTTTTAATAATACGCGCCCAACTCTAATGATGATCAAGCGTAAATGCATGTGGAGTGTAAATCCTCAAAAAAAGATCGGGCTGTTGTGTAATATACTGCTTGGCTTATACGCTTACTATGTATTTTAGGTAAAATCACGAAAACCCTTTTACCGTAAATCCTCCAATAGTGCCCCCGGGGCACTATTTTTTTAACCTCTCCTTACCCGGGGGCACTATTGGAGGGGGGGGGGGGCCCTATTGGAGGGGGGGCTTCTATTATTTCAACCTAAAAATTTTGAATGGTAATGCTAGTTTCGCTGTCAAAAATTGCCGATTTTTCGGTGATTTTGATCACTTTTGCGACATTTAATGGTTGATTTACCGTTAATAGTTGCTAAAACGTACTATTATTGGTTAGTAGTAGTGTGTATACACGATATAAATGTACCTACCACTATTTTTTTGCCCATAAAAGGCACATGGCACAACATACCCCTTACCCCCGGGGGCACTATTGGAGGGGGGGGGGGGGGGCTCTATTATTTCAACCTTGCCGTACCCGGGGGCACTATTGAAGGGGGGGCACTATTGGAGGGGAAGGGGGTTGTATTGGAGGATTTACGGTAACTAGTTTATTGGGGGCTCCAATAAACCCTCCAAGAGTGCCTCAGGTATGCAGAGGTTGGAAGTACATTAGTCCCTCAATGGTGTCCCCATTTTAAGAGTTACACTATGTCATGTGCCTTATATGGGAAAACAAAGTGTAGTTGGTTCACTTACATTGTGTATGCACAGCTATGCCCATTTATAACAGACGTTTCAGCAACTACGGTATTTCAGGTACCCCATATAATTAGCCCCCGATGGCTAATTGTTTTGTTTGAGCTCTAGGAGCTCAAACAAAAAGTGACCAAAAGCACTGAAAAGTGAGTCGCAGTCAGTGAGCATTGCCTGGTGATTAAATCTACCAAATGAGTATATTTCCCATAAATGAACACATGCTGTCATTGCCATAGGGTACAGATGTTGGCCAATTTGACAGACAGGCTAATCTGTATATAGGCTAATCTGAGTGTCAATACTTGCATTCTCTAATAGCGTTTATCCATTCAATAGTACCCATCTCCAATAATGCCCTGGGTACATGAAGGTTGAAACAATAGTGCCAACAATAGTGAATAGTGCCAAACAATAGTGACTAGTGATTTCTTTTCAGTCCTTGGCGATTCGGCCACCAGCAAAGGTGATGGAGGCCGCTCCAATACCTGACAATGTTCAAGCTCTCTTTCTAGTCAAGAAACTACTATTGGACGTTTAGAAATATGTCCTAAGCAATCATGCAATAGGACGCTTGCACACCCGCACACGATTGCACGAACTGTAAACCTTCCAATCAGAACACTACTAATACTCTGTGTTTATTGATGTACTGTGGTACATAAACCTTGGTAAATCAATATTGAAAAAGTGGCAAATTCGGTTTGCTTGCTGTTGTTATTTCTAGTTATTTCTTGCTCTTGTTTTTTAAATCATATAAGAATGTGGTCTAAAGAATGTACCTAGTGGCCAGCCATGTCACCAAAAATAAAAATTTAATTAATTAAATAATTCAAATTAATATTTTGAGTACATTAAAAAACAAAAATTGTTAAAAAAAATAATTCTGTTATGCAGATTTTTTAATTAAAAGTTAAATAAATAATTATTTGGAATTTTTTAAAAGTTAAAAATTAAATAGATAATTCTCTGCAATATTTTTTTTATATTATATTATATTATATATTATATATTATATATATTATATAGCAATATTATCAATAGCAATATTATATAATTTTGTAATCACACACTTAAAAAATTGATTTTTTAATAGACTTTTCAAGTAGTTCATGCCAAGTTTGTCTTTTCCCATTGATTATTGGTGTTCATGTTGTCTACCTCTAACACCATATCATCATTGGCATTTTGTTGTCATTAAATTTATTGTCTTTCCTTTCAGTCCTGTCACACTGAGTGAAGGGTGTGTTCATTTGTAATCATTTCAGTAGGTTTTTTGAATTGACTCATCCATTGCAAAGATTCAAATGGAGGGAAGTGGTGTTTTCAGCACATGACATATGACGCTGCACATTGAAATTAATCGAGTATAATGAAGTAATCTGTGTGCTGGATGGTAAGTGTGAGTGAGTGTGTGAGAGTGTGCGCAACATTGTGCGTGTAAGTAGCCACCAAAACCCTCCATCACAAATCTTAAGTCCCTTACCGCACACCCAGCCCTGTCTTACATCCCAATTGACACATTGGTAAATTCAAAGTTCGCTTGGTAGTTTAATTCAAGGGTCTACTTCATTGAGGCGTGACATGCACAGTGTATTGCCATGCGTGCCACCGCATCAGATACTTCTCTTCTCTTCAATGTGTAGGAGTCCACTTTATATGAAAACTTGCTTGCACTGGAAGAAAGTGTACTGGGGTCCTCCTGTTGTGAATTGGCTCCTCGCAACACTGTCTGTACGCGCTTTATCGTTTCTCTCAGCGCGCTGTGTGCGTACAGTAGCCCGCCTTGTTCGTTTGCTGCTATGCGATTGGCTTAGCTTAGCGGCCCGTCTCTTTGCCCTCGCGGCTATCTGGGTCAACACCCTTTGTTGTTGACGGTGCGGCGCTCCCCCTTTGGACTTCCCCTCCACGCCGCGCCTTTTGTTATGCGCCGCTCTCTTTGATGCGTTGCGCCGACTGCATTGTTCTTTGCACCTGGCCCGCTCGCTCTGCCATCGCGTCGCCGGCCGTTGGTCAGTTTGTCAGTTTTCTCACGCAGTAAAGCCAACATCGCAACACCTCCACCTTGCAGTAGATGGGCCCAAGTGAAGCAGTACCCCATGACTTAAATGTAGCTCCCATCTTTTGTGTTTTTTATTTATAATTTATATATATTCATATATTTACTTTTACCTTTCAACTTGGCCTTTGGGATGGGTAGCCTTTATTTTGGCCCGCATGGACGCACGGTCGCACGGACATTAATATATGTACTTTTAGTTTCTATTTAAATTACAATCTAAAACTTTGATCTTTGGGATGGGTAGGCGTTATTTTGGACCGCACGGATGCATGGACGCACGGACATTTATATATGTACTTTTAGTTTCTATTTAGGTTACAATCTAAAACTTTATCTTTGGGAGCGATGGGTAGGCTTTATTTTGGACCGCACGGACGCACGGACGCACGGACATTTTTCATATGTACTTTTAGTTTCTATTTAGGTTACAATCTAAAACTTTGATCTTTGAGAGCGATGGGTAGGCTTTATTTTGGACCGCACGGACGCACGGACGCACGGACATTTATATATTTAGTTTTACTTTCTATTTAGGTTACAATCTAAAACTTTATCTTTGGGAGCGATGGGTAGGCTTTATTTTGGACCGCACGGACGCACGGACGCACGGACATTTATATATTTAGTTTTACTTTCTATTTAGGTTACAATCTAAAACTTTATCTTTGGGAGCGATGGGTAGGCTTTATTTTCGACCGCACGGACGCACGGACATTTATATATGTACTTTTAGTTTCTATTTAGGTTACAATCTAAAACTTTATCTTTGGGAGCGATGGGTAGGCTTTATTTTGGACCGCACGGACGCACGGACGCACGGACATTTACATATGTACTTTTAGTTTCTATTTAGGTTACAATCTAAAACTTTATCTTTGGGAGCGATGGGTAGGCTTTATTTTGGACCGCACGGACGCACGGACGCACGGACATTTATATATGTACTTTTAGTTTCTATTTAGGTTACAATCTAAAACTTTATCTTTGGGAGCGATGTGTAGGCTTAAATTAGGACCGCACGGACGCACGGACGCACGGACATTTACATATGTACTTTTAGTTTCTATTTAGGTTACAATCTAAAACTTTATCTTTGGGAGCGATGGGTAGGCTTTATTTTGGACCGCACGGACGCACGGACATTTATATATGTACTTTTTTTAGTTTCGAACGTGGACGCCAGATGTCGGCGCCATTCTGTCACTGAGTCACAAACCTCTGTTTATTGCCGTGACACTGAGTACTTATATTGATTCGCCAGAGTATTTGCTGGGATTTAAAGATGCGCACAAAACAAAAAGGAGAACGACACTGCAGGGGCGAGTTCAGTTCGAGTTACGTACAGAGGGTGTGCGGTTTACATAGGAACGAAACAACGACACGCAGTGGCGAATACCTAAAGGAGTGCCTCTGACAGCAACTCACGCTGCTGTTTGGGGTAGAATCTTTGGGGATTTTACAAAGAATGTTGTGCGCACATGGAGTGAGCCGTCTTGACTTTACACGAGAAGGTCCTTCACCAGCGTGTCGACCACTGCGTCACAGACGAGTTCGACGATCCAGCCCTGCAGAATATTTCATTTTTTTGAGTAACCAGAGCATACGTGTAGCTGGGGGGGGGGGCGGGGATTGGCGGCGGAGCACTATTTCTGGAAGACCGACCCAACTGCCCCCAATCCTCGGTCCCCCAGAATTTGGCGGTTTAGTCCTCCGCGCCCCACTGTTTCAGACCGACTTACAGGGGGTGGAGCCAGAGGTGTAACTGGCCATCGAAGCTGAGGGGGGTGAATCTGGGATTTTTCAAAAGTCGCTGGGGGTGACCTGCACGGCCAAATTTGATACAATTTCTCTTTTTCCAGCCTCAATAATGACCTAGAAAATGCTTCGCGAATGCTGAAAACACAGCGCCGCAGCCAAAAATTTGTGAATTTTTGGCCAAAACGCGCTTCAGTGACTCTAAAAATGGTCAGTTGGAACAAAAAACAGCGCCACAGGCAAAATTTGGTGATTTGTTGGCCGAAAACGAGCCCAAAAGACTCCAAAATGGTCTGTAGGTGCGTAAAATACAGCGCCGCAGGCGAAATTTTTGACATTTGGACAATAAATGCTGCTCACAGGCCTGAAAAACACCTTGGGAAGTATGAGAAACACAATTCAGCCATAGGGGTAACCTGCAGTCAGTGCAGGATTGACTAAAGCTGAGGGGGGGGGGGGGGGGGGTTGGTCCTACTTTTCGTGCAGGATTGACCGAAGCTGAGGGGGGGGGGGGGTGAACCCTACCTACACCCACTGGCGGATCCAGGATTTTCTGACAGGAGGGGGCAGAGTCACAAAATTTTTCTTGCAAAAAAATTGCATATGTATGGCGCATACCTGTAACTGGGGGGGGGGGTGGGGGGGGGGGGGGGGGGGGGTTTCCCTCCCCCCACTTGCTGGTTTTGACCCTACCCACGCCCCCCCCCCCCCCCCCCCCCCCCCCCCAGAAATTTGAAACTGAAAATGGTAATGTGTTTTGTATGGTGCTTTTGAGCAAAAATCGCCCAAAAAGTACCTATATTGGGTTATTTACAGTGTATTTTTGACTAAAAATCAACCAAAAAGTGCCTATTTTTTTCCTTCCCAGACCCCCCCCTCCCTCCAGATTTTCCACCCCCCCCCCCCCACCACCCCCCCCAGAAATGCCCCAAACCACCCCCCCAGGTCCAATTCCCGGTTACACCTATGGTATGGCGTTATGCGAAATCTTGTGACTTTTTGGCGCTGCAGGCGCGAAAAAATTCAATGTCAACTGCTGCATCCCTGAATTTCAACGAATTTTTCATTAATTTTCCTCCAAAATCATGCGCCGCAAGCGCAAATTTTGAATTTCCAACGTTCTTCCGAGCATTTTTTTATTCCAAAATTGGGCGAACCTGTCAGATTTGGTCACCTTGCCTCCCTTATGCCCCTTTACGTGACTTGAATAGCAAGACCCTCCATTGCCCTACCTTGGATGGGCGCCTGCCATAAAAGATAGGTCCCTTCTTACTCCAAAGCAGTCGTTCAGCCACACACTACAGCGCTGCAGGCAAAAATTTTCGGCTGATGGGTGCGTTAATTTAAGAGAAACAGCCGAACGAACAGTAGTTCGATTCGCCCTTTTGTTCCCTGTGCCTGCCCGCCTTGCCCCCCTTTGCCGACAACGACAGGTGGGGGCACGCCCCCCTGCCCCCGGCTTTGGATCCGCTAGTGCCTACACCCTACCCAGTTACACCTATGGGTGGAGCAGAGGTGTCTACGAGACGGAAAGAACACGAAAAGAAGAAGACGATATAGATATAGAGAGGAGGATTGACACCCGGCGGCCCGCCTCTCCCCCCGCGGTCTGCCCCCCCCCCCCCCCTGGCGCAAGCTGGAAAAATGGCGATGGATGGGTGGAAGAAGGTTGGGGGACTTTGGGAGGGCGTTGGAACAGTTTTGCGGGGCGCTCAAACGTCCCAAACGCCCCCCCCCCCCCCGACCGGTATGCGGTGTGTCCCCCGGTACGAATGGTGTCACAGCCTGGGCGCCCCCATCTGAAAGAGCTGTTTATATGCATGTGAGAAACAGATTACGGAGAAAGGTATGGTATATGCCGAATTGACCGACTCCAAACATTACGAATAATGCAAAGAAGAAGAAAAAGATAAGAAGTGATGACCCCCAATCCCGTCCGTGCCAATTTTAATAGGCTGATAAAAAGTGTCACAAAGATTATGAGGATGTGGAACTGGTGAACATCACGCTAACGTACACAAACAATTCCATATACACCTACCTCTGCGTAGATTGCGCTCCGGTTCACCGCCACCTCTTCTGCCGCTCTCAGAACCGGAGCACGCAGGCAAATGAGCTCGATCATCTGCACCAGGTTGTCTTGGTCCAGCTCTTCCTCCTTCAGTCGTCTGCGAATCCTCGCAGCCGCGAGATCGCGGGCTCGATTGACGTGGTCGAGCTGCTTCAGCCGCATATGTCTAAACAAAGTAAAGCTTATCAGTTAGTAGCAAAGAGGAAGGGTACTAGTCGGAAGTCACAGTCAGACACCATTTGGGGGAGGCGCCGATACCGTAAATCCTCCAATAGTGCCCCCGGGGCACTATTTTTTCAACCTCTCCTTACCCGGGGGCACTATTGGAGAGGGGGGCACTATTGGAGGGGGGGCTTCTATTATTTCAACGTAAAAATGTTGAATGGTAATGCTAGTTTCGCTGTCAAAATTGCCGATTTTTCGGTGATTTTGATCACTTTTTGCCACATTTAATGGTTAATTTACCGTTAATAGTTGCTGAAACGTACTATTATTGGTTAGCAGTAGTGTGTATACACGATATACTATGTACCTACCACTATATTTTTGCCCATAAAAGGCACATGGCACAACATACCCCTTACCCCCGGGGGCACTATTGGAGGGGGGACTCTATTATTTCAACCTTGTCATACCCGGGGGCACTATTGGAGGGGGAGGCACTATTGGAGGGGGGGGGGCTTCTATTGGAGGATTTACGGTATGTGAATGCGAGATACGGACATTCGATACAACGGGTGGAGCCAGAGGACATGGTAGATAAATTTATAGGAAAGTAATGTTAACTTGAAGTAGCCACTTTTTTGCTCAGGGTGGGTTAAATAAAATAGAATATGAACAGTTTCTCATGGGTTGTTGCTTGTTATAGTACGGATACCATGTGTTCCCAAATGCTGTGCAAAGAGAAAAAAGAATGAGGAAAGGTTTCAAAACAAGATCAATAAACAAAAATTATTTACTCTAGTTCCAGCTTCCGCATCCTCTTTCGCTGGCGGTACAACTTGCGCTTGATCCTTTTTTTTTCTTTCTTCAGTTCCTGTAGCTCGTCCTTCATCGCGGCCGCTTCTTGCTGAATGTCACTTTTCATAGTCGGAACATGTTATTATGCTCGGCTCATTAGGGGGAGGAGAGGAGACGGAGTTAGAGGAAGGGGAAGCAACGCGCGGACAAAATACTAGACAATTGTTCATCCCAAAAATCTCGATTTACCCACGCCCTGCGTTCGAAAAATTCGGCGATTTACTCCACCCCCTGACGCAAGTTCCGCGGGCACCCATGAGACACTGAACACAGTAAACTGCGACTTGAAACACAAAATGCGGGTTTATCCCATCCAGTACCTGACGCAGCTGCTCCACTTGGTCACGCCGCATGTACAACGCGAGGAACGAGGATGCGTCGTTCCAGCTCTTCCTAAAAAAAAACACCTTTGCTGTGCAGAACCAAAGCGAAACACGAGAAAAACTAGCGCACTGCCATCTCAATCGTAGCCGACCGGTGACGCTGCGCTGCGGAGTGGAAGACACGCTGCGGACTCTGCAAAATTCTGAGAAAGAAATGTTCTGGGATCTTGAAATAGCGCGGTTTTGAAGCTCGGGTTCAAAATTTAAAAGCAGTTGATACAGTAGTGCTTAACAGACGCTGGTTTTTCAACTTGTACCGGCTTTGCAATAAAACAGCAAAGCACCGTAACCTCTTGTCCGTGCGTCCTCCGTAACCTCCGTAAATGTCCGTGCGTCCGTGCGTCCGTGCGGTCCAAAATAAAGCCTACCCATCGCTCCCAAAGATAAAGTTTTAGATTGTAACCTAAATAGAAACTAAAAGTACATATATAAATGTCCGTGCGTCCGTGCGTCCGTGCGGTCCAAAATAAAGCCTACCCATCGCTCCCAAAGATAAAGTTTTAGATTGTAACCTAAATAGAAACTAAAAGTACATATATAAATGTCCGTGCGTCCGTGCGTCCGTGCGGTCCAAAATAAAGCCTACCCATCCCTCCCAAAGATAAAGTTTTAGATTGTAACCTAAATAGAAACTAAAAGTACATATATAAATGTCCGTGCGTCCGTGCGTCCGTGCGGTCCAAAATAAAGCCTACCCATCGCTCCCAAAGATAAAGTTTTAGATTGTAACCTAAATAGAAACTAAAAGTACATATATAAATGTCCGTGCGTCCGTGCGTCCGTGCGGTCCAAAATAAAGCCTACCCATCCCTCCCAAAGATAAAGTTTTAGATTGTAACCTAAATAGAAACTAAAAGTACATATATAAATGTCCGTGCATCCGTGCGTCCGTGCGGTCCAAAATAAAGCCTACCCATCCCTCCCAAAGATAAAGTTTTAGATTGTAACCTAAATAGAAACTAAAAGTACATATATAAATGTCAGTGCGTCCGTGCGTCCGTGCGGTCCAAAATAAAGCCTACCCAATCGCTCCCAAAGATAAAGTTTTAGATTGTAATCTAAATAGAAACTAAAGTACATATATAAATGTCCGTGCGTCCCTGCGGTCCAAAATAAAGCCTACCATCCCATATAGATAAAGTTTGTGAGTTTATTCCGTTTTATACCCTATATATCCCCCATATATATATATATATATATATATATATATATATATATATGGGATACGTCTTTATATATATATATATTGGGATATATATATATATATATATATAGTATATATATATATATATATAACACATTGACCTTCCCTGGGATGGGTAGGCTTTATTTTGGACCGCACGGACGCACGGACGCACGGACATTTATATATTTACTTTTACTTTTCTATTTAAGTTACAATCTAAAACTTTGATCTTTGGGGGATGGGTAGGCTTTATTTTGGACCGCACGGACGCACGGACGCACGGACATTTATATATGTACTTTTAGTTTCTATTTAGGTTACAATCTAAAACTTTATCTTTGGGAGGGATGGGTAGGCTTTATTTTGGACCGCACGGACGCACGGACGCACGGACATTTATATATGTACTTTTAGTTTCTATTTAGGTTACAATCTAAAACTTTATCTTTGGGAGCGATGGGTAGGCTTTATTTTGGACCGCACGGACGCACGGACGCACGGACATTTATATATGTACTTTTAGTTTCTATTTAGGTTACAATCTAAAACTTTATCTTTGGGAGCGATGGGTAGGCTTTATTTTGGACCGCACGGACACGACGCACGGACATTTATACTTCTTTTATGTACTTTTAGTTTCTATTTAGGTTACAATCTAAAACTTTATCTTTGGGAGCGATGGGTAGGCTTTATTTTGGACCGCACGGACGCACGGACGCACGGACATTTATATATGTACTTTTAGTTTCTATTTAGGTTACAATCTAAAACTTTATCTTTGGGAGCGATGGGTAGGCTTTATTTTGGACCGCACGGACGCACGGACATTTATATATGTACTTTTAGTTTCTATTTAGGTTACAATCTAAAACTTTATCTTTGGGAGCGATGGGTAGGCTTTATTTTGGACCGCACGGACGCACGGACGCACGGACATTTACGGAGGTTACGGAGGACGCACGGACAAGAGGTTACGGTGCTTTGCTGTTTTATTGCAAAGCCGGTACAAGTTGAAAAACCAGCGTCTGTTAAGCACTACTGTATCAACTGCTTTTAAATTTTGAACCCGAGCTTCAAAACCGCGCTATTTCAAGATCCCAGAACATTTCTTTCTCAGAATTTTGCAGAGTCCGCAGCGTGTCTTCCACTCCGCAGCGCAGCGTCACCGGTCGGCTACGATTGAGATGGCAGTGCGCTAGTTTTTCTCGTGTTTCGCTTTGGTTCTGCACAGCAAAGGTGTTTTTTTTTAGGAAGAGCTGGAATGACGCATCCTCGTTCCTCGCGTTGTACATGCGGCGTGACCAAGTGGAGCAGCTGCGTCAGGTACTGGATGGGATAAACCCGCATTTTGTGTTTCAAGTCGCAGTTTACTGTGTTCAGTGTCTCATAGGTGCCCGCGGAACTTGCGTCAGGGGTGGAGTAAATCGCCGAATTTTTCGAACGCAGGGCGTGGGTAAATCGAGATTTTTGGGATGAACAATTGTCTAGTATTTTGTCCGCGCGTTGCTTCCCCTTCCTCTAACTCCGTCTCCTCTCCTCCCCCTAATGAGCCGAGCATAATAACATGTTCCGACTATGAAAAGTGACATTCAGCAAGAAGCGGCCGCGATGAAGGACGAGCTACAGGAACTGAAGAAAGAAAAAAAAAGGATCAAGCGCAAGTTGTACCGCCAGCGAAAGAGGATGCGGAAGCTGGAACTAGAGTAAATAATTTTTGTTTATTGATCTTGTTTTGAAACCTTTCCTCATTCTTTTTTCTCTTTGCACAGCATTTGGGAACACATGGTATCCGTACTATAACAAGCAACAACCCATGAGAAACTGTTCATATTCTATTTTATTTAACCCACCCTGAGCAAAAAATGGCTACTTCAAGTTAACATTACTTTCCTATAAATTTACCTACCATGTCCTCTGGCTCCACCCGTTGTATCGAATGTCCGTATCTCGCATTCACATACCGTAAATCCTCCAATAGAAGCCCCCCCCCTCCAATAGTGCCTCCCCCTCCAATAGTGCCCCCGGGTATGGCAAGGTTGAAATAATAGAGTCCCCCCTCCAATAGTGCCCCCGGGGGTAAGGGGTATGTTGTGCCATGTGCCTTTTATGGGCAAAAATATAGTGGTAGGTACATTGTATATCGTGTATACACACTACTGCTAACCAATAATAGTACGTTTCAGCAACTATTAACGGTAAATTAACCATTAAATGTGGCAAAAAGTGATCAAAATCACCGAAAAATCGGCAATTTTGACAGCGAAACTAGCATTACCATTCAACATTTTTACGTTGAAATAATAGAAGCCCCCCTCCAATAGTGCCCCCCTCTCCAATAGTGCCCCCGGGTAAGGAGAGGTTGAAAAATAGTGCCCCGGGGGCACTATTGGATCGGCGCCTCCCCCAAAT
The DNA here is from genome assembly GCA_030248085.1 of Paralinhomoeus sp. GSCO2_6. NCBI lineage: Eukaryota > Metazoa > Nematoda > Chromadorea > Monhysterida > Linhomoeidae > Paralinhomoeus > Paralinhomoeus sp. GSCO2_6. The sequence goes on from JASAMY010003622.1 coordinate 161,212, forward strand.
GGTGTCTGACTGTGACTTCCGACTAGTACCCTTCCTCTTTGCTACTAACTGATAAGCTTTACTTTGTTTAGACATATGCGGCTGAAGCAGCTCGACCACGTCAATCGAGCCCGCGATCTCGCGGCTGCGAGGATTCGCAGACGACTGAAGGAGGAAGAGCTGGACCAAGACAACCTGGTGCAGATGATCGAGCTCATTTGCCTGCGTGCTCCGGTTCTGAGAGCGGCAGAAGAGGTGGCGGTGAACTGGAGCGCAATCTACGCAGAGGTAGGTGTAATGGAATTGTTTGTGTACGTTAGCGTGATGTTCACCAGTTCCACATCCTCATAATCTTTGTGACACTTTTTATCAGCCTATTAAAATTGGCA